>VZTU01015195.1:140777-273704 GCA_013400835.1 Zapornia atra
GGGTGGTGACACAGGCAGGGAGAGGGGCCGCCGCAGACCTCCCCCGGCCCATACGGCCCGGCAGCACCGCTGAGATGTGGCCTCTCGCCTCTCAGGGATGACCCCCCCCTGCAGAAGGACCAAGGGCCAGGAAGACTTTTCCCCTGGCCGGCGTGACCTGACGAGACAAGCAAACCCCTGCCTTGGGAGGGGGCCACTGGTGGTTCCTGCAGGGCGATCCAAGCGCAGGCTGAGGGATGGTCATCAGCACAGCTGCACAGAGCTGGGGCATCTGCTGGGTTTGGGGCTGACCGTGCCCATCCATTCAGACCACCTGGGCTAACATTAACATCTTGGAGATGCCTGCTGTCTTCCCTTTAGAGCGTTGTGGAGTGTGATTGCCTCAGAGGGACTAAATGGGCATCACGTCTCTTACCCATCCATTCCATCTGCAGCCTCTTCCTTCAAGGTGATTGCTTCCGCTGTAGACATGTGGTTAAACCAGTGGCGTGGATCTATTTTCAAAAGTTTTCAGTCAATAAATTTCACGTAAATGTGTAAGTAATAGATTTTGTAAAGTAGCACCTTGGACACAATCTGGATTTCACCTCCCCATGATGCAGAAGCACTGTTTGCTTTCCTCTTGGGCAGGACTTCTCTGACAGCATTATTGACCTTCCAGCACCTGCTGTTTGTCCACCCACTTGCTGTAGCATCTGGTTCAATAACTGGATCTCACGCAAAGCACCCTGTTGCCACAAAGCTACTCAAATATTATAAGAATTTCAGTTTCTTTCCTCGGAGGAAGGTGAGGAACCTTCAGACAGAATGGTGGTGTCAAAAAATGCTCACCAGAATGCAAAAGAGAGATGAGAAGCACATTCTGCTAATCTTCTATGAAGGCCACTGAAGATGCCGGGGGCAATATCCATTCAGAGGAGTATCAGAGGAAGCCACGTATTTCCCACGAACAATGATGATAATTTGTTCTACACATTTACTCTGGCTAAAGGTCACCATTCTCTTAGTGTGGGAAGACAAGATCTTGCCCAAGATGAAGTTCTCGGGTGATTGCCCACAAGATTCGAAATCTCAGACTGATCCAGGCTAATCAGCACAATCACATTACAATCCTCTCAAGGAAATACTAGAGGAGCTCTAGCCAACTGGGTGAACGAGATCTGCTGAAGACACTGTGGGTTGTCTTTGCAAATTGTACATTGAAACTTCTGTTCAGTGGAACTGCACTGCAAGAAAAGTTCTAAGAAAAGTCAATAATAGCTGGAAGTTACTCCTCTGTGGGTTTGTCAACCTCCTCTCCTACAACAACCTGTAAGAGCAGTTACTCCAAGAGAAGTGCTGAGAATTTGATCTCTCTTGACACACAACCATACATCTCTGTTTCCTGCACCGAGGACCAGAACTTTATGCAGTTTGAGAATGTGCCCTAAATTAAGACCAGCTCTGGCCTTGTAAGATGTCGCAGGTAACAGAGGCACTCACAAACAGCTACTGTAGGCTGTGTGTACAGGAGGGGAGAGGTTTATTTTATCAGTGCACTGCACAGTTCCATTGACATGTGCAATGGCAATTAATCCCTGATTAAAGTATTGACTTCAGTGGAATTGTTCTACCATATCCATGGAGCAAGGTCCTGTATTTGGGTATTTCCCTGGGTCTCGCAGGAGCCTGAAGTAGGGGCCCCAGAATGCTTCTGTCTCTTGCTTCACGCTCCTAATTCCCAGTGGGCAGTTTCTGCGCTCGGTAGCAGCCCGTGCCATTAAGCAGGGAGGGTACTGATGAGTGGGGGGGGCAGCTGGGGTGCCAGATCTCCCCACGTGCCCCACCAGGAACGTGAAGGGAGCTGCCAGGCAGCCAGCCTGGACCTCACAGCAGACCCTGCCAACTTGGGCTGACTTTGCGGTGTAATTACTGACCTCCAGGTGCTGTCTGGCAAAACAGGCCAGCAGAGAGGAAAAACCCAAAGGCAGAATTAAGGGAATATTAAAATCTCAGACAGACAAGGTGGGGGGGGAACTTAAAAGCTTCCAGGAAGGGCCATGGCAAAGGATTCTACTGAACCTGGTGCAAAGCAGAGCCTGAAGCACTATCTCAGGCAGCTCACTTTGGTCCTGTTTCCTTTTGATGATGGGAAAGAAGCCAGATGTACCCAGAATGTGTCATTACCCCTGTGATGTCCCCCCAAGTGCAGGCCGGTTGTGCAGGACAATGAAATGGCACCTTTGGTGTGAATGTCAGGGAGGTCATGAACTCACCTTTCCTCACCGGACATTTATTCCGGGGAGTGGCAAGATCTGATCTGGGTTCATTCAGTAATGTATTTGCATCCTCTTTTCCATGCCAGCTGCACAGTAAAGGACTTTTCACCTGCTAACACACACAGAGCAGGTCAAGTCAGCGCAATCACAAAGCACCTACAAGGCGCACCCAGGGCCGTGCAGCAGCAGGGCAGCTATCAACTGGGGCAGTTGGCCAGGGCAGGACAGGAGGTAACGTGAGAGAGAAGCTGTTTGTGTAAGCACAGTGCCAGGTTATGAGGCAAGCGTCTTTTCATGCAGCACCTCATGCTGATTTGCAAAGCGCTAAAAGCAGAATGAAGTGTGACCGATTCCTGAAGAAACCCGTATAAAGAAGGACATTTAGAGTTGAGGAAGGCTTGAGCACATGCAGCTCTGGAAGTCACAGCTTTATGGTTAGTTGACTATAAATATCGCCTTCTTTCTCTGCTTGGAACAGCAGAGGCTCCACTTCCTTTCCAAGACCCACGGCGTGTCACATTTTACAGATGGCAAGAAAAAGAGGCTGCCAGAGCAGCATCTTCAGCAAGGCCTTAAGCATTTACATTGTAAGAAAGGGGATGACACAGTGTTTTAACACAACTGAGATGTGGACTTGTGACAAACTCTTAAGGTCAACACTGCATGAGTAGCAGCAGACTTTGGGTTTCTTCTTCTCAAATGGTCAATGGGGCTGCATATAGTGTGCATCTCCCTTCTTGCAGGAAGGGATTTAACTTTAATTTTCTGATTTCTGGAAAGCACAATGAGCCCTTTGGAAGTCCTGTGAGAAAACAAATGAGGCAGTGGGCTAGGAATTTTCAGCCCCAGTTTTCAGTTACTGCTCTGATTTTGGGCACGTATCAGCTACGTGGCTCTGTAGACAAGGAGTGGAAAGCAAGACTCCTCTGGCTGGAAGAAGAAAGACAGCAGTTCGCTGGAAAGCCAGCGCAGGGAGCTTGGGAACACACTGCATTTGGCCTGAAGCTGCATTGTAAAGTAATTCAGTTCCCCCTGGGGTGAGGTGGGGTCCCACTGCACTATCAAGGCTCTATGAACGAGAAAACGGTGTGTGCATGACACCTCCAGGATGCCACGTGTAATACCGTCTTCCCCTGTTACACGACTGCTCCCATGTTCCACAGTGAGAGCCATGAGCACGAAAAGAATCAAGACATGCTAAGAACTGCCTAGATCACCCCAAAGTGATCCTGGAGCTGCTCCAGCAGTGAGCAGCTGAACTCTGAAAGCACTGGGTGTCTCTCTCACCTGCTAGACAACTCCACAAACATGCTCTCAAGTGCCGGAAGAGGTTGATGAAACCTGTAGTGGGTGTAATGAGACCCAGCTTGTGGGTGGTTTAGCTGTGGAAGGAGCTTGGAATGGTGGACAAACCACCCCAGACAAGCAGCACGTGACACTTGGAACTTCTAGGGCAAAGACTCAAACTGCCCTACTTCATCCGCCAACACAATTCCCACAGCTCATCCTCTCCCCTGCCAATTCAGCCACTCCACAGGTCCCTCCTGCTTTTAATGGGCTGGAGCTATTCAGGATTTAATTGCAAAACGGACAGACGGGATCCACGGTGTTTGCAGGAATCGTGCTGCCAATGCCAGGTCCTGCTTTGTTTAAATAAACATGGAGTTGTGACCAGCCCTTGACCATGATGAGCCGCTGACACCCAGCAGAGCAGCTCTGTGCTGCCTTCGCATGTGTCAGCACAGCACATGCTGCCCACTGCACTATTTGTTTCTTTGTAGAACAGCTCCAATATTAACTTCTTCCTGATTTCCCCCAGAACAGCTGGATTCTGCTTTCTGTTTCCATAAAATAATTGTTAGCACAGTAAGTAATTAAGTGGTTTAACCATCCTTTTCATTTCCCAGCTGGAGCTGCAGGGGTCTTTGGTAGCATTATTTAGAGTATTAAATAGATATGGAAAGATAATCTATTCAGGATCTTTGAAAGCTTGCCAATTAGAGCATCCAGTGGCTCAAGCGATAATAGAAATGCCAGAGGATGTTTCAGGATTACATAGTGCGTTGTAAACATGTCTGAAGCATTGGATACAACACATAACAACCACCTTGAAGTCCAGTCACCCTCAACCGCGAAACCGCCAGCAAGGGGATGGCTTTCACTGAGGATGCTGAAGACCACACCAAACCCTGCAGAAAGAGCAGGCTGGTGGGGGACCTCAGGTGCAGCCTGAACTAATGTGCACAACTAAACCACTTCATGGCATTGCCATCTAGCGACAAGCACTCTGCCTGTGCCCGAGCCAACGTGGAACCTCCCAGCACAAGCCATGTCAGATGGCAAAGGCCTGCTCGATTATCCTCCTCCCACACAGGGCTACGCAGAGGTTAAACAGCACATTTGAGCTCATGGGTTGTAGATGTGCCATAGCTGCTGTGTGTGAATGCACAGCCCATACGGGACTGGCACGGCTCGGCATGCACGGGGGACTGTGGGCTGGGCCGCAGGCTTTACACACACATGGAACAGGGCATAGGCATGTGCAGGGACAAACAAGGCTCTCAGGTGCTGCTGCACACAGCCACTGAGATGCTAGGCAGCCCTAGGACTGTCCCTGGGTGGGTTGTTGTCTCCCAGGGCTTTCCACAACCCGGAGCCACGCAGCCAGGGAGAGATGCCAGCCGGTGTGTGCAGCGGCCTGCCTGCACGCAGCTCCCGCACGCACGGAGCAACGCGTGGCGCTGCGATGTGGCTCCACTGGCTGGCACCGTGCTCCCGAATCCGGGAGAAATCCTTCCTCTCCTCCTGCCATAGGAAGGGACTTGTATAAAATCAGTGGCTGAAAATCCCCTCAGAAACCTTCTTTTTATTTTCCTTTTCTTGTGGGTTTTTTTTTTCGTTATCCCTTTCTTTTTCCCCCCTTTTCCCTTTTTCTCCAACACCGCCCTGATCCCGCAACTCCGAGCTAAGAGGCAAAGCTCCTCACGGGCGGGCACAAGGGCACCGCGGGGTCTGTCCTTACCCGTTTCTCCGGTAGCCGGGGGCAGCTCTCCCCATCCCCAGCCCACTAGGTGGTAGCAAACCGCTGCGAACGGCCCAGGGCCGGGGGCTGCCCGCCCCTCTCTGCCGGCGGGGGCTGCCCGCTCTGGGGCTGGTGGCCCCTTTGCTCCTCCGGGCAACTCCGTTCAGACCCCTGTTCCTCTAAAGCTTCACCAGCACTGAGCCTTTAATCTGCTGCTTTACACAGTGCTGGTGGCACAAAAAGAACCAGGCATTTCTTCAAATCGCTTTTTTCCACCATCTTTTTTGGGGGTATTCTAGTTCAGGTCACATCTAAGACTTACTGTCTCGGTTTATATCTCTGGAACAGCTGGAATTCTGTATTTTGGGTGCAAACAGGCCTTTCCCCTTTCTCAGTCTTGAAGGGTTTTGCAGAGCTCTGGCCAAGAGATGTGCTGCACACACAGCTCTGCTGATGAGATGCTGCTCTCCAGAAAGCAGGATGCTTAACCAAGTTCACCTGTCTCAACTAAGCCAGAAACAAATTCAATCTGAAGTGGTTACTCCCCCCTAGATGCAGCTATCATCACATCTGGTTTCACATGGCATCCACATTACTCACCAGAGTAACAAAGCACAATGCCCCAGCTCTGGCAAGTTGAGAGCAAGCAGCCAACTTGTATGGGAGCCTTCTGAAAACCACCAGCAAAAGAACTTCATACAGGGGCACTCACAGAACAGAGCAGAAAACAAGCCCCTCTGAAACCCAGCATCAGAAACCGAGGGGTTTGCCACCCCCATTAGGAATTACCTCAACCCACCTGAGCACAGAGAGGTGTGAAGTGCTTGGACCTGGGACCTGCTCTGCTTTCCTGGCCCAGCCTGGCTTTCCTTAATGTTAGGTGGGAAGGCACTCCACTGGTTCCAGCATGGTGGGGTTGGCCCCACAGCCTGGATAACACAGATGCATTGCAGAGCTCACCCTCTGGAGCCCTGCTTTGCACAGATTTTCATGGGATTTTGCACAGATCCACATTTTCTCTCTGTTTAAGCGCTAACTTACTTCCTGCTTGTTTCTACTCAGAGGTTAATATGACTGGGCCTGTATCAAAACACCCTCTGGACAACATAACCACTCTGGATGTCAGTTTAGGGTCATCCTCCTGCACAACAGTCATTAAGTCATTCAAGTCCAAGTGAGAGAGGGCTGCAGAGGGCCCAAGTTCCTGGTTCCTTGCTCCAGCAGCAACTCCCCAGAGGAGAGGCGGCTTCACTAGGAGCTAAATAACTCATTGACTAAAGACCTCTGGAGAGTTTAGGTTCAAACATCTCTGGTGGGTACCATTGCCACCGACGCCCCCTTTGCCTGGAGCTAAATGGCTGCAGAAGTGATGGAGAAGAGGCTGCTGTACTTCAGGCTGGAATCCTGAAGTTGTGAAGACGAGAAAAAGCCCAGCATCTTCCTCTTCACAGCAACACGTTCTCATGGACACATCAAATCTGCTCCTTTTCCCGGCAGCCTTCGGATGGTGAAGGCCTGGCCAAGCTGTCCTTTGCTGGTGCAGCGTGATTGCAAAGCACAACTGATGGGCTCCTTGGTGTAAGACCGTGCCCAGGGCCCAATCCATTCAGTGTCAAACCAAATTGCTCCACAAAGGGCTGACATGTCACAATCTTTCTTTCAGCTTCTCCTTGGCTGCTGCTATACAATACCTACTCCAACTGTTTGCAATTAAAACATGAACAAAAGACTTGACCGCTCTGATCGATACAGATCATCATCATCATCATCATCATCGGCAACAACAAAGGAGGGAAGTGCACAGTTGTTTTCTTTTCAAAAGCTTTTAATAGGACACATTTGTTTTTGTCATTTGTAAAGATTTACACTCGTTTTTTGTCTTTTTGCTTTTTTTAAAAAGGAACATTTTAACCCAATTTTCCCCCATGACCACCACCTTTTGTTGCCCTGACCAAAAGACCTCATTTTGGCCTATATAATACCTGATACAGTATAACAATATATTAACTATTAAATACAAAGTTCTATAATATATACTAGGTCGTTACGGACATTGCAATGGTACTGTGCCTACTCTAGTCACCTTGTGTAATAGTGTACATGGGTTATTGTAGCCAAAGGGGCAGAAAAGGGGAGACTGGGGCATAGCCTAATTTACAGTGGCAATGCTTTTGTTTTCTTTTTTTTTTTTCCTCCTTTTTTTTTTTGATTTTTCACCTTGAACACACCTTGTGCTGAGTGCAATCCACAGAAGTCAAAAACAGTGTTTGCTTTGCCCTCCTCCAAAATATCTATAGTATAAACAGCCTGTAACCTAGCTATGAAAAGTCACCTCTATGTGCAAGGGGCTGCAAGAATGGAATTTACATTTTCCCAGACGTGTCTGCAATCTCTTTTTCCCTACGTGTCAGACTGGTGATAGCAGAATATCCTCCTCCCACCTGTATACAGTAAATCCACAGTAGTAAAGTGCTGGTGTGCTTGAATGAACTGGATAGCCATGCGACTATTTTACCATTGATAAGGGACTGAGGTTTGGGGGTAGAGGTTTTATACGGGTGCAGTACTCCAACAGTAATAGCACTGCAATATCGTAGAACTTGAGCTTAGCTGCTTACTTCTAAACACGACCTGGAGGCAGGCTCTGAAACTAGGCTATACACGGTGTAATACAGCAGGTCTGGCTCCAGGTTGATGAAAA
The DNA here is from genome assembly GCA_013400835.1 of Zapornia atra. Lineage (NCBI taxonomy): Eukaryota > Metazoa > Chordata > Aves > Gruiformes > Rallidae > Zapornia > Zapornia atra. Next base: position 148,759 of record VZTU01015195.1, read on the forward strand.
GAAACTTGGTAGATAAGAGCTGCTTCTGTTCCCAAGATGCTACGCGGACTTTTAACAATTTCTCTATAGATTTCTACAAAAATATAAAAAATTCTATCAACATAACCATTCTACAGAAGTCCTGTGGATTTTGTACATTTTGTTTAAAAAAAGTCAAATTCTATAAAACCCCCCCAAACGGTATTTAAAATTATCTTAAGATTATTGCACACGCTGCAGTACATCTGTATTTGTTTTTCAAAAGGGCATCTAGAAAAAACTTATCTGGTCTAGAAAACAAACTATTTTACATGGATTTCTTTTCCTGAATGCATCATCATAGAGTATTTTTTTATTGGCTAGTCTTTACTGAATACTCATGTACGATGTAAACTGTTTTGTTACTTCCGCAAACCATGTCAGTGGGCAAAACCCCAAGTACCGAAAACAGAAGAGCCCTTAGGCTTTCTGTTACAGTTGGAGTTGAGCATTGGATTAACATCACATCACCGTTTTGTGCCATGATTTCAAGCTAAAATGTTGCTTTTTAAAAAAAATTCATTTCATTGGTAAGGAAGGAACTGTATGAGTAGTATCATTCCAGCTACACAAACACACTCCTTATCATTAAAGGAACCCAGGTTGGCAATTTTAGTGGCCTAGCTATTTTCCCAAATTATTTAGTACATGTGAAAGGCAAAGCTAAGGCTCATTACGAGTGTAAAACCAAGAAGGGATTAAGAATATTTCTCAGGCTTAATACACTGTAATTTTATTATTTCCTTAAATATGATCTGGGGGGAAGAACTGATGAAAGGTCTGTTTGAAATCATTGCTTTAGACAGGCTTAACTCTGGATTTGGACTGGCATATCAAAGACAGCGGGCTCCATATGGGCCCGTGTTGAAGAGGGGAAAAATGTCCCAGCCAAGAATTAATCTAACTGCAGTAAATAGTACAGAATGTTAATCCTCCTACTTCAAATACACTGATTGCCTGACTTCCCGCTGAAAGCCCTTACATTTCTCCAGGACATGCAAATCAATAGGGATCGTTTATGGAGTAAACGTCCTCGAGTGAAAATAAAGGAGCTTAAGACCTCACATGGGCTGTTAGGTACAAACAGCATCTTCTCCTACGTATACTTGAAGCTAATGCAGATACATGCAGACGTAACAGCCTAATCTCTGAATGGATAAAAGGCTGTACATCAACACGTTGTAGTGATTTGCAAAGATCAGTAGTTCTCAAAAAGTTACAAACTCCCGACTGACAGAATTAGCACAAATCCTCCTCTTGCTTGCACTGGTTTAAAGACGGGATCCAGCAAAGCCTTATCCACATACGCAGTTTTAAACCTGTGACTTGTTCACACACTTCAAAACCATGCCTGCAGAGTCTTATTTAGCCTACATCTTAACGTGATTTCATGGATGCTGAGGGAAGTTAACATCTGGTTTCCAACAGTCTTGTGGAGCGCGGGAGGCGTCGAACCGGACCAACCTCTCGTGAGCTTTCAGGCTGTGCTCTCCAGTTTTACAGACTGCTTTTTGCAGAGGGCGTTAGCACAGAAGCAAGTCGTTAATTTCTGAGATGATTGACATAATGTTACAAACAAAGGACACAGATTCCGTTTCCATCTACTTTTTATCGTGATGTTGCTGCTTAAGGCTTTCGATAGATTGGAAATAAAATTGCAGACAGGGTCATATAAATTAACTCTTAGCAGTGATAGCAAAAAACCCTGACTTTCTAAATGGAAAATCAACAGACATTTTGGTACCTACAGACTTTCTTAACATGTATTCCACAAAATACCTTGCAGTACGCCTTGATTCTGCCAAACACACAAACATACGATTTTCATTTTCAAGAATTACTTGAATACGATCAACCTCAAGGCAGCTTAAGCAAGAGCTTAACTTTAAACATGTGCTTAAGCCCACTGCTGGGTCATGCCTGCACTGAATTCACCCACTGCAGACATTAAACGTGGCTTTGCTCCTCTTTTCGCCCAGATGCAGAAAGGAGGAGCTCCACTGCAAACAGTGATTTTACAGAGCTGTAAAACTCAGTCAAAGAAACAGTCTGCCGCAGAGAACACTGGAAAAACCTCTCAGAAGTGACCACAGGCTCTTCTTGCCTCAGTTTCCTGGGCATGTATGAAAATTAGCCGTGGATGTGACTCTGTGAGTCACTGGGTAGATGATCTAGAATATCCTTCCGTACTTCAGGACTGTGCACGGTTAAATGGCTCCCCATTCAGCATCCTCAGACACAGCTCAGCGTGTTGGACCTTCCTGGGCTTGTGCACCTGCTTTTACCCTGGCTGTCGATTTTATGCAAGGTTGGAATATTTTTTTGTTCAAACCCTGCCACTGCATTTCTATACTACCCAAACAAGCTTTTTTCCCGGAATATCATTGAAGTCCAAGGGGAAAAAATAAATTACATTAAATAATCCTTATTTACTGCTGACTGTGGGATACATTTCCTCTGTAATGCACTAATTGGCTACATTTTGTGCTTTGCAAAACAAAATGAAACCCAAACAAAACAAAACAAAAAAAGAGAAGGGATTAAATATATATTTTAGGTTAAAATATTCATAAAAACCAACTTTATCTCAGAAATATTCTGAGATACATAAAATAGAAGAAAATTAAACGAGTCTTTAGTCACAAAATGTACTACATCCCGCAATACTAGATTCAATTAATTTAATAAAATATAATATACATATAGATTCTGCACATTGTATTGCTTTTACCTAAGCAGAACGTATGCTTAAGTAAGCGTGATATAGGTTAACCACTCTTTTAACCAGCTGGTTCTTTAATCTTTCTTTGGAAATTTTTTACCCAGTGCCGTTTTGGAATACAGAGTTTTTTTAATTTTTCTTTCTTTTTTTTTTTTTTTTCTCTATTACATGAAAGGAAGAAAACATTTGGCACCAACAGAAAAGTAACTCAGGGGTCCATTTCCGTTTGATCAAAGGAAAAGCTAGGAAGTGTCAACAAGTCTTTCTTTGGGGTAGGAGATGTTGACATACTGTCTGGAAGCAAGGAATCCCCTATATCCATCGAATCCTTGGACTCACAAGATGGAGCACGCCGTCTCAAGCAGATGTCTCCACTGGCAGGTGAGATGCTGTGAGGTCCTCTAGGTAGCAAACTCTGTCCATCGGGTGGATCTATAGATATACATGGAGGGCTCAGTTTTTTCTTCTGCCGAGTTCCTTGCAAGCCTTCCATTTCACTTACCACCTGACTTATGAAGCCAGAGGAGCTAGACGTGGAATGGTGCTGAGGGCTGTTTTCCATTGAACAAATCTCTATCGAATGTCTCCTTTGATCATCTAACCAGGAGGGTGGTTTTTTTAGAAGACCCTGGGTGTCTACACTGTGGTATTTCTTCAGGTCCTTCAGTGTAACATTGCCGGTATTGCCTACGTTCCTCTTAGGAGTGAGAGGCTGAACCTCTGAACAGGCACTCGAGGCTGTACAAGTTTCTGAAGGGAAAGGCTCCGAGGAGCTGTTTATTTCAGATACTTCTTGGTCCACTGAATCTCCAGGTGCCTCCTGATACGAGTCTGCACAAGCACACGATGCCAGTGCCTGCTTTGAAATATTATACTGATTGTGGGAATGCTGCTGCGTATGAACGCTCGCCCGGCTCCATGCAGCCAATTCCTGGGCTTCTGAGGGCGTCAGAGCCACTGATGACTCCTCCTTGGGCACAGTGGGGACATTTGGGTCAGAGAGTTCACTCACCTCGATGTGGAGATTCTCCTTGCTATCCAAAGAGTCGTTCCTTATGGCCATCTGTATCGGAGTGCAAGGGGATCAGGGAGGAGGGGAGTTGCCAGATGAGAGAGACAGACCAAACAAACGTTAGTACAAGCAAGGCACAACATTCACAGGGCGCTCAACTCTCCTGAGAAACCTCAGCACAGACCTACTGTCTCTTATTACTCGACCTGTGCCATGGGGTCTAGTAATTCCCATGCTTCAGGGATCAGTGGGTTTTTCCCTGTGCAAGTGACAGCAGAATTTGGCCCGTCATTCTTCAGAAATGGGTGACCTTTAGCTTTCTTCTCTATGGACAGAGGGCTGCAAAACCAGAATGCCCACACCCAAACGTAGACATATTCCTGTTATGCAAAGGAGGAGGGTCTGCAGCAAACCTCTTGATAATTTTAGCAGCCCAGGCACGACTGGAAGAGGGAAGATGTGCAAGTGAGCCTGTGCATTCCGTTCTCTAGCTCAGGTGATGCTGAGGGCATGGAGCAGAATCCCCAGAGCCAGCAATACCAGAGCTACCACGCTCTGCACCAGTAGCCTAACCCTGACTTTGGTCCCCACACTGGAGCCACGACTCTGCACAATCTTATGGCAGGGAAGCTGGAAAACCGGACAACTACTACTACTACTACTACTACTGCTACTACTAGCTATTTCAACTTATTCTGATGCTTCAGTTCAGGCTTCCTAAGGCACATTTTGCCTTGGCTATCTTGAGCTGCATGCAGCATCAGCGCCTGCTGGCAGAGAGAACCACGTTTTGAAGGCTTTGTCTTTTTAATGCGCTGCATCTCCTGTCAAAAAGGTTCATAAATCAGCCACGTTAACTGGCCCTTAAAGGCAGAGTCACAGTTTGAGAGACTCTTAAATGATCTTGAAGATTGAAAACTTCACAGAGAAATTTGGAGGAATTTGGAATGTGTACAGCTGGTCTCGGTCCTTTAGTGAAGTGTAAGGAGATAAAATTCCTCATGCTAAGGAAGGCTTTTGTGGTGAATCACCCCGAAATGATCTTAGAATTTATATAAAAATTGTCCCGCAAGGATCGTTTGAGCCAAATGATCTCTATTCAGGCAAAGCTCTCATCAGCTGCAGCATGCACACGTGTGCACGCAGAGACACAAGAGCCTATTGCCACATCTGCACACTGAGCTCCCTTTGTCGCCTGTAAGAGTTGAGAGAATATTTAATATGGCAAATTATTTTATCTGATGCTGGTGAACCCTTTCTAGTTAAACTTCTACAGCAGAATACCAGCAACTAACCCCAGCCAAGAGCGGAGCTAATCCTGGTCTCCTCAATGCCACTAGTTTTAGTGAGTGTTTGGGAGAAGAAATCACGTTCATATCCTAAGAAGAGACACAGACACCACAAAAATGTAGAATACAGAAGCAAAAAGTAATTATTGTAATTAATTTTGCTTGTACACCAACCTGTGTTGCACACGACAGTGTTAGTCACCACCAGCTCTTTCTTGCCCTATGATACAGGCATCTTTGGTAGTTGTTAGTAGTAACTCTTTGTACAACTGTTTTATTGGTTTGTTTCAAAGTAAAAGGACCCTCTGCCGTCCCAATGGTGTGTACACCTGCAGTAACCACAGCTCAGTGTGGGCTACACCTTGGATACACAGTCCTGGAGCCAGAAAATCAATACAGTTTTAATGTCTGGTAGAATTCCCCTGGAGAAAAGCTTTTGTGCAATGCACTGCCAAGGAGCCTATTCCTCAGCAGGGAATGTTCTCTCAAAGCATCCGATCCACTCATCTTCACCTGCGAGTGCATCCCTAATTGTCAAACTTTCCGGAGTCTAAACTGCCCGTTACTGTAGGGACTGTGTCCTCTCTCCAGCACTCTGGAGGGAAAAGGAGGTTAAACACAACAGGTTTTAATGATGGAGGGAAGTGCATGGACCAGGTATGTGGTGGACAAGGTTTATCTATGCACAAATTTAGGATAGGAGAGGGGAGAAAGGGAAAGGAAAGGAATGAAAGAAAAGAAAGAATACAAATCAGAATTACATGCAGTATACACAACGATAAGGAAACATGGGTAGTGCAAACCAGAACGCTTTGTGCTAGTTTGGGCTGTTGTGCTGTGCTAGTAACAGCTTAGTAGTGGCGATAAAAGGAGCCAAGCAGGGAGTAGCTGAGCAAGCAGCAGCTCAGGGAGGTGCAGAGGGAATTTTGCCTCTTGAAGGACCGAGTTTCACAGGGTCTGGCCATCTAGATTGCAATTAACAGCAATGGCAATACTACCCTGTTTCCAGAACCAACCTCACCGCTCCTAAAAGCCACACTGGGACCAGCTTGGAGCGTGCCCAAGGCAACACCTCACTAACCTTCCACGGGCTCTGCTGGCCCCCAGACCTGACCCACCCACTGTCCCAAAGCTTTCCTCTTTCTGAAATGTCACCCCAGGAGCATGCTCACATCCCCACATGAGCAGAGAGAGGAGGGAGGGGGGATGAATTAACTTCAATGCATGAAAAGTTTTAGAAAAAGAAGCCTTAGAAAAAGAACAAAATTAGGCTGAGGAAGATGGCTAACATGGTAATTTATTCTAGATAGATCAGTTCAAAAGGATGGGTCTGTTATTCATTAGAAAGCAAGAGAGAGTGGTTATGAACTGGAATCATGACATCAATTAGTTTCCCCATTAGCAGTGATTGGGGTAGCTGGCCAGCCCTGTGCAAACGAATACATGCTAGGAATTTCTTATGTCAATTTAGTATTACAGACTAATGTAATTGTTAACCTTAGTACTTCACATTCATTTTTTGAGCTTAATGAATCAACTGTCTAATTTGTCAATGTTGATTAAAAGATTAAAGAAATGGGAATATTTTCATGCAGGAAAGAAATTGTTTTAGAAAAAAAAAATTGACCTGATCTATTTTGTGTGCATAAAATCAGGCATGAAACTACTGAAGAAAGCAGAGTTTGGGAGTTAGATGTGCCTCTGGTCCTGGTCCAGCTGCACAATAAAATATGCTTAAAAATGTGAGAGTGAAGCACAGGTTTAAGGATTTTACTAAAAAAAAAAAAAAGTAAATTTAAACTTATGCTTCCAATCAACCAGACTGGAGTCTTTGATTAGATCTCTCAGATCTTCGGTTGAATTAGGATTTAAATCAATGCCAGGCAAAAAAATCAGAGATAAAAACCGTTGCAAAATAAAATGCATTCTGTTTTGCATACACTCAAACTTTTCGAAAGCACATAGGAGATTCAAAAGGACTTGAATTTTCAGTTCTCACTGCAAAAACAGTATGCTTTCCATGATGGGTTTGCATATGAGATACCCAGCTTCCTTTAAACAGTTTTCCCATTTTGAGAAACCAGAGGAGCCAGAGGAAGGGTGGCCTGGGATGGAGTCTGAAGTCCCTGTGTCCTTTCAAGCACTGGGAAAATCACAGCAGTTAAGAATTAGTTCCTTAACCCCAACGAGCCACTGGGGAACATTTGGCTGCATTTATGAAGAGGACTGAAAAAAAAAAATAAAGTGCTAACAAAGTGGAGAACATTTAGGCATATTGCCAAAGGAGATGATAGTCATCACACACATTCTTTGGAGACTCCTGGATGGCTTTCAGATCAAAATCCATCAACCTTTTTGTTATTTCTGTAGGAGAATTACAGTTCTCTGGAGGTTTCTCTGCGAATCCCTCCTTGAATTTAAAGCACAGTTAACCTGGAATCATGACAATATAAAACCTCAGCAGGTTCATGATTGTAAGTCTGCTTACCTGTCTGCGGAGCAGCCTTTCAGCAGAAGGAGAGTGCACCTGCTGGGAACCCTGGGATTTGCTCTCCCTCACCAAATGGTTGTGAGCCCTGTCGTGGTGAAAATGGTCTTTTGGAATTTGCAGGAGAGAGCTGGTGTCTGCCGGCTGCGACTGCACCGATGCCTTTGAACCTGACAAGAAGAAGAGACAGAAATGTGACATGCTCATCTGGGAATCGCATCCCAATCCCAATGACCTTTCAGAGAAGACTGCTCCGTTGCACCCTGGGGCAGGCAAGCACAGCAAAACCACTGAATTCAGAAGCCAGCTCTCCATGATGGGGAAAAAACTCCCACATACTAATAAATCATTCCAAAATTGTCTATTATTTAATTTTTCTTGGCATTTTCCCCTGATACAACCCGGATCAGTTCCTGTTAAGAACAGGAGATTATGAACTACAAGTTCATCCGGCCTGGCGATGTTCTTGGGCCAGTAACTTCACAGGCAACCACGTGTCTTCACGCCGCGAGGGTCTGACTGTGGAAGACTCGAGCAAGGGATGTCTCCACACCTGAGCGTATGCGGAGACCGCCTGCTGGGATCTCAAACCCAGTGTGTGCACTGGAAACGAAGCGAGAAGGAACGGCACCTGGCATCTTTCAAGGCCAGTTTTATAGAGCATCCCTGGAGAAGGAAATACATACTCTCCAGCCTCTTTCCGACCCCCTTTGTGGTTGCTGGCTACTCCTTCTAAAAGGCTTGAAACTCTGCATGCTCCCCCCAGCCACAACCCGCCTCTCCCCCCTCACAGGCTCAACATTTTTCAAAACAATTCATTTAACCTGGACCGCATCCCAGAGAATCTCATTTGTCCTGGAATCTTTCCCAGAACAACAGCCCCATTACGAAGGAGTATTCAAACAAATACCTCCTGCAAGTGCCAGTGTTTCTGACAACAAAACCTTTCTCGGCTTGAAATATTATGGCTTAGTTGTGGTGATTTATTAGAGGCGCCTGGCACCTCTTGCTATCTTCACAGCACTTTATAATATTACAAACTGTAAACAGGTAGGGGTGACTTCCCTCCACCCTGAAAAGCAGTGACATTGTAGGTGGAACAGGACAATGATGCATACGCCAAGATTTGGGCACCTTACCCAGCTCTGAGCACTTTGGCCCGCTTAGGGCGATTGGAATTTCACCAGCAGGAATAAAACACAAAGGGTTTAATTGCTTAATGTGGTTAAGAATAAGACGTCAGCTTTACCTTTCCAAAATAATTCTCCTACGTCTCAGCGGGACAGTTTTCCCTATGGATTTACAAGGGTGCAACACCTGCCTCCCACCAAGCCAGGGCTGTGGGATGGGGCCATTCAGTTCTCCCAGCTGGGAACTGGGAATTAGAAATTACCCACTTTTTGTTCAAGTTGGTGTAGTTTTTGTTCAAGACAGGACAAATGCATCTGAATTAAGGTCAAAAATGAAGCACTGGAAACTCCCTCTGTGGCAAACAGTGCTCTTGGGGATGGCCAAGGGTTATAACTCCCCGGAATTTCTTGGGTGTTGCAGAACCATAAATTCTGGCTCCACTGAAGGTAATGTTAATTGCTATTGACTTCAGTGGCATTTGACCAGGATTTTAGCTGCACCTTTTGCATTATGTGCAAACAGGTTCTTCAAAGACAGCTCTTGACCTTGAAAATTCTGTATTATGGCAGGGATTTCTCACAACTCCAGATTCATCTTCCTCCGTTGTGTCCGCATGAGGGTTTTTTTTCCCACTGTTCAACAGTTGCTATTCACCCAAATTCTTATTACTATGCAAATTTCAACATCTTATTTCTAATCTGTTCAAATCTCTTACTGTTCTGAACAGTGCTGAAATTATGTTCTGCTTAGACGCTTTCACATGACAATGCTTGTAAAAACTTCTCTGTCTTATCTGTGCCAAATGTCTAAAATGATGGCATGTACAGAAGAATTAAAGACAGCTACATTCCCTCCCCAGCAGAAGGTAACCCCTAGCACACAGAAGAAATGAAAAACCATCGATAAGCACCAGGAGGCAGCTGTAAGTACAGGCACAGAGGTGCAGGTAGAGAAAGAGCCCTTGGTATCTGCCATACACTGTATCTAAGAATATCTCTGAATTTAGCTCTAAGGTGTATATCCCAACCACACACACTGGGAAGGATAATTCTACACTCTCATTTTTCCATTCATCTCACACCGAGATCTCTCTCAATTCAGCACATTTATGTTCATTTTACAGGCATTTAGAGACACCATTTTCTCTTCTTTCACAGATGTTCCCATAAGGAGCTTCCAAACCCTGCTAGAATTGGTACTGCTGCACATAAAGAAATATTTTTCTGCTGGGATTTTTGCTTCCAGGGTCATAGGTAGCTCAGGTGAGATGGATGGAGCCCAGGCTGTATGGACTGTAGCCCTTGGGGAGGGACAATCAGCACTGCGCGAGGCCACCCACTCACTGTTACACTGGCAGAGACCTTTGGGGAGAGGAGTTCTCCTTAACAGCCTGGACTTTGCAAGCTGTGGAGGGTCTTGGCAATGCCATTCCACAGTTCTGGACATCAACACCTCACTGGAAACCCACAGCAATCTGCTACCTCCTGCAGATTAGTTTGGAAAATCCAGGCTATTGCTGTACTGAAAAATCCTGCTCTGGTCCCCGCTGGCAGATGTGTACCTGACTGGGACTTGTGATGTGCTGGATTCCTCTCACCCAGGGAGGCAGGGCAGGGGCTGGAGTACGGCGGCTGAAACATGTAGCTGTCATTTGGCAGAGAGTGGGTACGTCCCACCGAAGGTTTTCTCACGCTCAGCAAGTCCTTGCTGGGAGACAGGGTCAGCGTGTCGGCTTTGGAGCGGAGATCAGCCTACAGGGAAAAAGGGCCAGTGAGCAAAGAAGATACGATGGGGTGGGAAGAGGAGAAGTGCCCAGAAACGCTAGCGACAGCCATTGCAATCAGTATGGCACGATGGGCATGCACATTGTCAGTACGGACAAGTTGCACGAATGGATCTACCAGGAAGCTCTATCCCTCATTTTGTATTGTCAATAAATTGTCACACAGCATGAACCACAGAAACAGAGGAAGCAACACTGTAGTAATAAACCATGACTATTTCGGGGATAGGCAAAGAAGGCATCATGCCTCAAGGCCAGCAAAGGTCACATGCTTTGCATAACTTTGATCCTCTGCAATAACAGCAAAGCTCTCTCTATGTGCCCTCATCACCAAAGTCAGACTTTTGCAAAGGTGAGTAGTTTCCTCTTCTAACATTAATAAAAAAACAAATACAAAACTAGTTTACAGAAAATACTCTATATTCTGGCTCCCAGTAGAATTTTATTGGTTTTTTCTTCTCACATAATGAATAACTAAACCCATTTTATTGAAAGGGATAGCTAAACCTTCTGCTGCAGGGTTAAAGCCATTCTCTAATTAGAAGGGATCTAATGCAAGGGAGGGATATTGTATATATGTTGACTGTGGAGTTTTTACAGCCAACACGTCTCTTGGAATGGGCAGTATCAGAGGCAATATCCAATGAGGTAGATTTAGGTCTGATTCCATAAGGAAATATCTCCATCCCAGAAATGTTCTTAGGTGTTATTATGTTGGACAGAATTAGCAAAAATGGAAGCAAAAATCATCTTCCCTGGCTATTTCTAACAAAAGAATTATTTCATCTTTAAAAGGTCTCCATTGAAAATCACAGAAATAAGATGTGACACTGGTTCGATGCAGTATATTGCTGATCAGTTCTGCAAAACTTTGAATCTTATTTCCTGACAGATCTTCCCTTCACTCAGTGCATTACAGGTTTTCTCAGGTCAACACTGAGATTTTTTTCCCCCAATTTTATCCTTCAGTCACAAACCCAAAATTTCACTATGGCATTTTTTGTTTGCAAAAGAAACATGATGAGATTCAAAGGAATTTACAAAGAGGAAAAAGAAAAAAAAAGGAGGAAAAAAGAAGAAAAGGGAAAAAAAAGAAAAAAAAGGAAGAGTGCTGCTGTATATTTAATGAAGGCAATGGATCTGCATTGTCACGCAGAATTAGTTTCATTCCTCATGAACCTCTCGATTTGGATGTAGCCTGGATAAGAGAGACCACAGTTTCCTGATAGAGCTCAGGGAAGGAGAGTGAAACCTGGGCTGGTAAAGCTGAGCCTGGGGTTTTGGGAACCTCTCTGTTCCTTCCTGCCTTCCCCTTCCAAGCAGTATGTTTATGTTATTCAGCTTTCACATTACTTAGCTTAAAGCGTAAAAGATGGCCTGAAACCCGAGATTTCAAATTCAAAACCATTTGGATCTGAACAGGAGAATTTGGATTCAAGATCCCATCCAAAGTCAACCTTTGCTGAGCCTTTAGGGTCACTGACAGGCTCCCCTACCACAGAGGATGCGGTTCCACTTTCTGATCATCTCAGGGGAAATCTTGGGAGCGAGCTTCATGCAAACCATTTCAAGTGGCTGCGAAACGATCTTCTGAGTCCAGCTCCCAAACACAGCAGTGGGAGCACAGGATTTTTTAATCATTTTCTTTGGTTCATTGGTAGTTTTGAAAAACACGTTGTTTTGGTTTGACTGAAAATTGAATGGGAGTTTTTCCATGAAGAAAAACCAAACCAAACCCCCAAACACTGAAATAAAAAAACCCAAACCCAAATCTATTTTGAGTCAAACAAAACACTCTGACATATTTTTCAACTAAAACTCTGTCTAAATGAAGCATAAAAAGATCGCATTTAGAAAGCACTTCAATGAAAGCTTGCTGTTTTTCAGGAGTTTGGGAAACTCTTTTGACTGAAACCCTTAGGTACTGACAGAAGTTCACAAAATTCTTTGTTCAACCTGGTTTGGCTATATTTTCTGGGGTGGTTTTTTTTTTTTTTTGCATCTCTCTTGGTTATAGCCCTGAGACTTTGCTAGTTTGTCTAACCTAACTCAAAACTAGAAGGGGTCTCTCCTCGGTCCAGGCCTCCAGACTAATTTGGAAACGAAACATCCCATACAGAACATAGTTAAACATAGCTGACGAAATCTTTTGCACGTGATGCCATGAAGCATGATGGGAAATAGCGTCACGGTTTAAGAGGTGTTTCCCACGTAAGTGCTAATTAGGATGACAATCGACTAGGATGGCAGAAAATTTATCAACAACACAAACATCCAAAGGCAGGTACATGAACAACAACAAAGAAGACAAGAATGATCCAAAATGTTGGAAAAGGAGTTATGTCTGTTGTACAGCAGAAAAAAAAGCACTTGACTGCTACACAGCTAAAAATGTCTAATGTTTCAAGGAGGAGATGGTTGAGGCAGGGTTCAAAATACTGGTTATTTCATTCAAAAAGACACAAACCAGTCCAAATTCTTTTTTTTTTTTTTTTTTACATTTCTGCGGGATGACTGCTAGCAAGAATTCACAAACTGAGCAGCATCTCGGAGAGATCCCCATCTGATATTTGTAAAATAAACAGTCTGGCACCAATCACACAAAAAGCCTTGTGGTGCCTGTGCTCATAAAGACAAAAATCCATTACAAACCAAAGGGTTGTAGATGACCCCTCGGCAGAGGACACATGAGTCATTAGCTCACGGGCGTCTCTTCCACACAGCATCACTGATTTGTTTCAGATGGGGAGGAAATTTCAACCTTGATGCTTTCCAAAACTTTTTTCCTTTTTTTTTTTTTTTTTTTCCTCCTTATTTTCCTTGTAGAAAACATATTGCTGCTACAGACAACGCCAAAGGAAAAATAGAAATAAGTACTTGTTCCTCCCAAGGAGCCAAGTTTGTGGACAAGAGAGGTAACAACCCAGGACCTAATGGCATTAAGGACAATGTCCTGTTCAGAGGGAAGGCTGGTGCTGTTTGGAAATGGGCTTGAACGGAAAATGCCATTAGGTGGAGAGCAGTGGAAGCAGTATTTCGAACCCTGTAAACATCAGACTATACAGCGACCAGTGTATGTACATTGCTTTCCAGAGCATTAAGTAAGTGTGTGTTAGTATCATCAGGAAAAGAGTCATCCGTCAGAGCTAAGGACCAGGACTTTTCAGAGAGAATATCTGACGTCAGAGACAGAGCCTCCATCTCAGCTAGAGGGATCTAAAGGGAGAGATGATTAAGCATAAGAAACCAGGACACAAATCTTTTGGAAAAGAAAAAAAAAGAAAAAGAAAGAAAGAAAAGTATCATAATCTAAATACTTCTAGACACTAAAGCAATATCCTTGCAGTGGGAGAAGCTACATCATGCACATTGTTATCGGGGACAGAACATTAAAAAGATGAAATATAACAAAGAAATGAAAAAAGGAGTGGGACATTCATACTTAAATGCTTACCGATGATCTGGGAGGGAGTTTAAAACCATACACTAATGCTAGCATTGTATTTTGCTGTTCTCCTGTCTAAACGAAGAAGCAAAAGTAACATTACTTTCATACTAGAGATATTTATCCTCTTGGCTATGATAAGAGGCTTCAAGATCTTCCAACTTCTCTGAAGTCATTCCTTCCCAATAACCATGCCATTTTCTGGGCCCCTAAGTTAACGTGATTGAGTCTGCAGATTCCCCAGCACCCAAATCCTTTTGCAGGTGGGGTATAGAGCAAGAGGCAGGCAGGCCTCTAATTAACTTCCTGGGAACGGGGATACTTAAGGTTTGGTTTTGGTCAACTTTCTGGGTAAGCAAGCATGACTGTCCTACTGAAAGAACTGCCTGTGTCTTCCAGCCCACCCCACCAGCATCCTCCAGCTCCCAGCAAACCCAAACTGGGAGTCGGTGCTGCATCACCACCCCAATGCTGTACCGATGCACCTTGCACAGGCGCATCCCCACTGAAGGTGCTCAACTAATTGATAAAAGTCTGTATCAGTAATGGGTGAAGCTCTCTCCCCAGGCACAGAGCTCTTTTTGTAAGAAATGCAAAACATTGCTCCAGGTTTTGGAGAGAAGTGGGGAGAGGACTGCCACATCTCCCCCAAAGCAGCACCCCCACTGCTAGGCAAGGAGGGATGTTTGTCCTGAAGTGCAGGCTCAGCCCTCCCCAAATCCCCACCCTGAGTACGTGTCTGGTGCCCACGGTGCCGAGTTGTCACCTCACCGGGTCACCTGCAGACCTGGCTCACGCTGGCAGGAGCCTCCTGGTCTGGACAAGTCCCAGGTGCTTCCATTTCATTTCTCACTGTGCGGGGTTTTTTCTGTCCTCTATGCTTGAAAAGTCTTTCAACAGCAGTATATCTTCCAAGAGAAACCTCAGAGGCCCAGATCTGTTGCATTTAAGCTGTCAGAGGGCTGGATTTTCTCACTCTTAGAAATGGCATGAGTGGGGTGAAATAAACCTGGTGATGAGTGAACCTCGAGAGGCTCAAAACTTCAGCTGAGATAAGGGCGAGGGTCAGGCTCCTCTCATCTAAACTCAGGCTTGATATCTCCTCTAACACAGTCATCTGCTGGCAACGGATGAGAGAGATGCTTTGGAGGAGATCCTGATTTCACCCAAGGCTCCCCAAAAAAGCATCACTGCAAAGGCTGCCAGCACAAGGACAGCAAGCCCAGACGGGGACACACTGACGGGAGCCCAACCCATGGAGAGAGGATGTGCAAGAGGTGGTGGACACCAGCAGCTCCCGCCTGATGGAGCTGCTCTGCTGGGAGCTGCTATTAATCAGGTTGCTTTCAGCAAGTCCCAGCGCTGCTCTAAATTCCTGACTTGCCTGAGAACATGACAAATGGCGTGAACAGAAAAGCCAAAATGTAAACAAAACATCACCCCCCGCTTCAGCCTCCCCTCTCCCAAAATTGAGTTTGAAGCCGTCAAAACATTTTGTTGGAAACATTCAACTGATTTATACAGGTTTTAATTATGGGGGGGGTGTAAAATAGCTTAACTTTTCAAAGGAAAAGCCACTGCAAACTGGAACACTATATTTTTTCATTATAAAAATGTCAAAACAAAACCTTTTCTTTTTGGGTTGGTTTTTTTTTTGCTGCAGCAGCACTTTCTGGGGAAAAAAACCCATGAAGTTGTGACCAAAAAAATTTTCAACCAGCCCTTGCTGAGTTTCATGTTGACCCTCTGCCTTCCCCACCAAAGCTCCTGTCTCTATTCCTCCGGCAATTCTTCCAGGCAACCACTTCCTATAGCTTAATAGACCTCAATCTGGAGAGCGATCCGCAGCAATCAGAGGGAGACATGTTATCCTGCTATATAAAGATCTGCAGTAGGATTTCATTTTACCTAAGCTTGTTCCTTTCCTCTAATGAACCACCAAGTTGGATAATTTAGTGTCAGTGAGCTCATAAATAAGCACACTGATTTAACAAGAAAACTTCTGCTATTTTTAGCCAGAAAAGGGAAAAAAAAAAAGTAAAATAAAATTAAAAAATCAAGAAATATGGAATTTGCTCTATTCCAACTGCAGGAAAAAATAGGTATGCTTGAATTATTATTATGGCTGCTGCTGTGATTTAGGGAAAATATTTGCTCTAAAGAATAACACACTAGACAAAGTAGGTATTTTATTCTAAGAAGTAAATGAACTAATTTTAAACAAGTATTACAGCCCTTGTTCGAGAAAGCACAGGAGTACGGATTACTTAAGTACATCATTACGGGCTGTCTCGCCTTCCAAATTCAGTTTAGATCAGGGATGACGATCTAGTTTACAATGACCCACTTGCACGGAGCCTCTTTAGGAAAAGAATTTGAAACTGGATTTTCATGCAGTGCAAGTAGCCACAAAACGTAAAGATCATTTTCTGACCCCCACCAGCTCCAGCTGTGCTCTGGGAAAACCTCCGACCGTACTCTGGGCTCTGCAGACGTGTCCTGACATTGCTGCAGAGCCCTGGCAAGGAGCAAGAACCCAAACACAAGAACCCCACGGAAGGATGGAGCTGGGATTTTGTACGTTTACCCTACAGCACAGTAAATCCCACTGAAAAACTTCTTACTGTGTTGAAGAGGGAAACTCAGAGCCTGTATTTTTCCTCTTGCATTGATATACAGCATCATAAACTGAGATAACTCAACTCCCACAGAAAAAGTCAAAATGACTTACACTTCAAAGTCCCTGAGACTACTTTACATAAAGAACTTTAACCCTCTATTAAAGGTCTCAGTCAAATCAAGTTTGGATGGAGACTTTGCAGGAAATTAGGAATATTAACCTGGTTCTCAGAGTTGTAATATTCGGGAGCTGGGAGGGCATAATGATGGCACACAGAGCCTGACAGGTTGTCCATCAGCTTCAGCTCTCCTTCCAGAGATTCCTGGATCAGCAGTGATATGGTATCAAACAAGTGCCTTTCCTAGGAAGGGTGGTGTATAGCATGCAGAAAGACAGAGCGAGCCAAAGAGAGGGGAAAAAAACAAGGGACAGAAACAGAGAGAAAATAGGACAGTGTATAAAACCCAACAAAGAAAGGGGTGGGGGGAGGGGGGGGAAGTCAAAATAAAAGGGGAGGGAGGGGATACGGAAACGTTCAGGGAGAAGAGCAGTAACAGAAACAACGGGACAGGAGAGGTGAGGCAGGAGAGGAGAGAGAACAGTGCAGTAATATCATGGTGAGCAGTGACAGCTTTCTCAGACATTCCTCAGACGGGGCTGACGCCGGCTGCCCAGGCCCGTGGCTGTTCCCACTCAGGGCCCTCCTCGGGGACAACGCTCGCTCTCAGCATCATGGCCAGGTACTTTTGGGATCTGAGTGATATAACGTGGCCAGTACAGCAGCATCCTGATATTTGGTGCAGTGAACTTCTACAGGACACTACTGTTCTAACGTTTCTATACCCACTGTCCACAATTCTGAGCAAGAGGAGGTAATATTTGACACCTAAATCCATATCCAGGGGTCACATAAATTAAAATAGCCTGACTAGAAGAGAAGCTGAGCATCCTGTCCACAGAAGCTGCAGTAGCCCAGGATGGACACAAGTCAGGTCACTAATTCATGTGCCAGACATGGGTTGAGGTGCCTCAGCTGTCCTGGCCACAGCACAGACATCGGGGGTTATACAGAGCAGGGTCTGGCTCTCGCAGGCAGTGCGGGAGCGATTTCAGGGTGGCACCTTTCACTTAGGGAATGCCCGCTACATACAATGGAATGAGGACTGTTGCTATACAAACAGCACACAGTGCAAAAATCCCAGGGAACAGGCAAGCAAGAGAGCATGCGGACCACGTGTCCTTGCAGGGTTGTGCCCTGGGAGTTGTATTCCTCTGCTGTCATGCTCAAGGATCAGATTTTTCCTGAAGATTTCATCTGGGAGAAGAAACAGTCAGAATAAAATCTCCCAGAGGTTTTTGAGGCCTCTGTTTGAGTGAAAGAGCAAGACACATACTCTGGAGATCACAGCTAGAACAAGCCCTTTCCAAAGCCACCTTCAGAGAGGACAGGTTTCAGAGACTGAAGAGCTGCAGGTCTCCTTCTCACTGGCTTGCCTTGCAGCTTCTCTTTTTGCCAGTGTGAGGATGGATGCAGCACAACAGTGCTGAGGACAGTTTGCCAGTAGTCTGCTGAACAAGTACAACAACAGTTGGGACGTGTTGTTTCTTCCTAGAGGACCTAATGAGGCTGGATTTCCCCATGTTGCCCTGAACTCCTTTTTCCTGTGCCAACAAGCAGCTTTGGACTCCATCTCAGACACCAGTGACTCCTAATGGCACCAGAAATTTCCAGTAGCTTAGGAACTGAAACAAAGCTTAAGCAGGGATTACTCTTTTTCACCCTTGGACTAAAGATCATAAATGAGTTTTTCATGCATTAGAATACTCATTAGTCCACCCCAGGCAGAGGCCAAGATATGCTGTTGTGAAATCATGATGTAATAAAAGCTAATGAGGTCTGTGTAGAATTTAACCCAATTTGCAATCAGCTAAGACTAAAAAAAGGCTGGGCTGTGTTTCTAGTATAATTCCAGTTCAGTTCCCCTCCCAAAGGACCAGTCTGGGTCTTGACCTCACCCCTCTCATTCCTCAAACTGAGTCTTCATCCAGAAACTCTACTTGAGAGAGACTCATCGTAGCTCGTAGCAGCTCCGGCACTGCTCCTGCTGGTGGGAGTTTGGCCGCCAGTGGTGGTGAGCTCAGGTCTGAGTCCCCTCTGGGTCCTTCTATTGCTAAAAGAATCTTTTCTTACCAGCTTGACTGTGGGGATGGATTTTAAATTGAGGTTACATAAAACAAATTTAATACTTAAGCAAAGATTAGCCCAGCTTTATTCTCCTTTTATGTTGTGGTTCATGGTCTGCATTAGAAAAGCAAACACATTATTCTCACGATTTTCCTATCAACAAAGGACCTTGCCCAGACTCTGGATTAGAGCAAATTTGGGGCTAACTCTGAGCTGGGTGGCTTGGGCACATCTCCAGAAGAAATTGCAAAGCTCTCTACCTCCGAACAGATGCGTCAAGGTGGTCTGGAGACCTGCCTGGGGTCTCTTCCCTGGAGCATCGGTTCCCACACCACACAACAGTCAATCAGCAGACAGTGAGGAATACAAGCCCTGGTCGCACGGTACACCCGCTCCTTCATTACAGACTCGTGCATGTCTTCCCCTTGCAAATATGCAGGTGAAGCCCCCTTCACCCTCCAACTGAGATTCTCACCGTAGGGTAAACTAATGAGAGCTGAGAATCCACCTTGATTTGCATGGGATTGGTACATCCTCGAGGGCTCTCGGGTCTCTCTCCACCGGCACTGCCTGTCCACGCAAAGATGTCTGAGGGGCTGTGTTGGCCAGGGTTGATTGTCTTCATTTCCATCTCCAGTTCTGCTTCCAGCTCTGCCTCTTCCTTAGCCTCCTTGTTGCTCTCCTCCAAGTGCTTCATGAGCACGGCAATCACCACATTCACCAGGACAAACTGGGCCGTCAGCACAAAGGAGACGAAGTAGATGGGTGAAATGACCGTGTTGTAACAGGTCGACTCCTGGTCACAGTCTCGCAGTGTGTCCTGGAAATGGGGGGGGAAATGATGGAAGGATGTCAAGAGGTTCCAGCATGGACCTGTGTCTGCTCTCTGGTCACCTGAGTGCAAGAGGTTCTCCTTTCATGAAGAAAACTGGGAAGATCAGGCAATTTTCATGGCTAGAGGGGCAAAACACTTGCCAGTAAAACCTTACATCTTCTGCGTTAGTGACCTCAAGCAGGCTCAGAGGAGATTGTCCTTGGGGTATGTGATGGCAGACATCAACACCCTGCCGCTCCTAAGGAAAGGCTGTTTTACCGGCTCAGAGCCCAAATACACGAGAGTGGGGCAGACAGATCCAGGGCAGAACAGGGTGCAGCTACAGCCCATCGGCTATCCCACAGCACCTGGGTTTCAGACAATCTTTCCTCGACATTGCACCCTCTGATTAAGAGTTTGGCCACCTAACACTCACCATGGGCTACAAATGGACAGAGAAGCGATTCCTTCAGACTAGATAGCACCCTGTGTATTCACAGACCAGATTTCTTCACCATGACATGTCCTTATGGCTGGCCCTATGAGAGACTGTCAGAAACCTGGGTTTTCCAGAAAAAAAAAGAACCCAAAGTTTTATCAACAAGACTTTTAAGGAAAAAACTAAAACTGATGCATGTCACTGAGCTGAACTTGTGCTACTCCAGAGATGTCCCTTTATTCCCCCCCTTTGTTTTTACATTGCTCTCTCAGGGCACATCTGAGAGATGTTCTAAAAGAGGGAATATCTGGAGCATGCCAGGAACTGGGAACCACAGGCATTGTGTTACTGGGGACGATGGGAAGAGAAACATTACAGACTTTGCTCACTGCAGTGTGTGAGTGTCCTGGCTGGGATTGTTACCCGTCTGGAGCACAGCAAACAACTTCTAATTAAACAATTGTAGGTGATACACACTTTCCGTGGGGGTCTCACCTTCATTATCCCATTCCAGTTGTCTCCCGTGGATACACGAAAGAGTGTCAGAAAGGCCATCCCAAAGTTCCTGAAGGTGGCATGCCGTCCCAGCCCCTCGCAGGGGTGTGTGTCGTCACACTCTGCGGGATCAAGCACAGCCATGAGACCCCCCCAGCTTGTGCACTGCTCCCACCCCTTCCACTGGCATGGGAAGACTCACCAAGGTCTCCAAACAGCTCCACTCCAAGAGCTGCAAATATGAAAAACAACAACATGAAGAGAAGACCCAGATTCCCCACCTGGAAAGAGAAAAAGAAATGGGGGGAAAAAAAACACAAAAAAAGAACATTCATTGATTTTTTTGTTCCAGACCTGTTTCTTGCTGTATTCTTTAATCCAAAACTTAAATTGCTTCAGGGGAAAAATGACCTCAATGTGAGGACTGTATCTCAGACTGTGCTTCAGAAGGGAAATGTGATTCTCTAATGACAGTAAAGATAAAATGATTAGCATTCCTCTGCAATAGGAAATTAGCTCTGGGCCAGAGGAGATCTGGTTTGATATGGCGGTGGGTTACCTGCGGTAGCGCTTGCATCACCGTGTCCAGCAGGGCTCTCATCCCTACAGCCATCTTCAGCAACTTCAGCACTGCGGAAAACACGTTCGGAATATGGTAACGGCAGCGTTAGCACGGAGCCACAAACTCAGTCCCTCTCCCAGGAGCCACAGATTATAGAAAGAGAAATGTGAAATCATGTCAAGTGTTCTCCACTAGACACTATAGTCCCTGGCCTTTTTACATCACTCCTGCTTGCTTGGATACTGTTAAAATCCCGTGAACCGCAGTATCACCTATCCCAAGACTTGGAGAAGGTGTCATTGTCCTGCCTGGCTGTTCCTTTCCCCACTCCTTGTGTGTTGGGCCCATCTCTTCCTCCAGTTGACGTGAGCAATTGGTGTCCCAGCCCTGGGGCTACGTTCCCACTTCCATAGGCTACTCGCTATCATACGTGATTCACAGAGGAGCTGATTTACACTTCTCTTCCAGAAGGCTGCATTTCCAATTGGAAACCACACGTATTTTTAATTCTGAAAGGGATCCAATGCACGGGAAAAACACTTTTTTTTTTCCCCTTGAGACACAGCGGCATTTCATTTCTCCTCCATTTCCTTCTTTGCTTAGGTGAGGGCTGCAATCATAGCAATTATGCCTCAAAGCACAACATTACCCTTCAGGAGAGCCTGGGAATACTTTATTAAGGGCCTGAACACTCACATTTTATGTCTTCATCATTTGGCCCCAAGACCTCCCTGTTCTGAAAAAAAATCAGGCCCTGAAGAAGCTGGCTTCCCACCTCGGGTACGTGTCATTACAAGTCTGAGGGGACAGATGGATGCAGTGACGAGGCATGCTTTGTCACCAAGTGGTGAGATGTAAAGTCCCACGGGAAATTAAAATTATTAGATGCTTGTCTTTTAAAACCACTGTACTCGAGCTCGTGTTCTCTAATCCCCGTTCGAGATGACTTTGATTTGACTGACATATTTTTTCCAGGTACATCTCTGTGAGTTACAGCCACAACTATCTCTCCTTTATTCCTAAACTCTCAGCCTTCAGGTCCTCTTAAGATAGAAACACATGGGCAGTTGGCTCAGCTCACAAGTATTTTCCCCCCATTGTTCTTTTATTTGTTTACAGCCTGTTGATGCCAGAACTATGCACATCGTGATGGGGACGTGCCCCAAAACTGTTTCCCAATGATGAACCCTCTCCCAGAGGGAGCCCTGCTCCTCGAACACAAGGCACCTCTGCTTTATTTGTCTCACCTCGAGCAATCCTGAGAACCCTCATGATTCGGATAATAGTGGGGTTAATTGGTAGCGAAGCGTTCACCTCGATCTCTTCCAAAGTGATGCCCATGATAGACAGCAGCACGATTGCCAGATCTAATTGGTTCCATCTGGAGACAACATGAAATGAAGTTTAACATCTACTAAGAAGCTGGCAAGGAGAGGTGGCTTGTTTCACACAAATTCCAGTCATTTCAATGGTTCCAGCACTCAAATGAATCTGCAGCATTTTTCTGAGAGTATTATACAAAAGCAGTTATGTTATGAAATCATTATAACTAATGCATCTCGTTAGAAAATCAGCCAATTCCAAAGATATTCTTGACTGAGGAGAAACAGAAACAAAAGCCAAGCAGTTTTCTACCCAGAGGCTGCAGGCCTCAGGGGACACACTGCGGTATCTGTTCAGTCTAGACACGATACTTGTGGACCTTGGCATGAGATCTGCCCTAGAAAGAACCAGACCCCGTGTCCAGCCCTTGCTGGGTGAAGGAAAGACCCCAAGGGTCAGAGGCGTAATGCCAGCACGGACACCTGACACTTGGGGAGATGATGTGGGGAACCATCCCTTGGCTGCTGAAGGGCTCGTGTTAAGTCCTGCTCAGTGCCATCACTCTTGGTATTGGCATCAAAGGAGGCAAACGTGGGGGGGGGGAATATTCACTGAGGATGTAAAATCTGTATTTGCAAGGTAAGAGAGTGCAAATCTAGAAAAAGCAGCAATGCCATCTGCTGCTCAGCATCTGCAGAAAAAGGGGTCCCTTTTTTCTTTCATTGCCACTCGGGACCAGATTCTCTTTCTTGGCATAAACTTTGTCACTTTATCAGGTCCCCTTGATGACTTGGACAGGCAGATGGCATGAGAAGGGCACCAGCCGCTCACTGTGAGACTTACTCCTATTCTGCCCACCCCCCAGGACCGAAGTGCTGCAGTCACACTCCTTGGCCACGATCTGATCCTCTCTCCAACTCATGTCCCAAGTGCCCACCTACCCACGTGTCCGTCAGTCACACCAAAAAGCATTCACATGTGTCAGACTGACGTCACTGGGAGAAGCACCAGGCTCCAGGACACTGAGTTGGGCTGCTGTCTCCAGAAATTGGCTGCTATCCCTGCTGTCAGGATGGAGCTTTTGTTACCTGTCTTGGAAGAAGCGACGAAACCCAAAGGCAATAAGCTTGAAAACAGACTCCAGGACAAAGATAACAGTGAAGATGTAATTGCAAATCTTCAGGGCTTCATCAAGAACCTAGGGAGCAGACATAGGGCTGGGGTTAGAGCTAGTTCTGCTGAAGGGCCCTACTGCCAGCAAACCAGTGCTCCTCTCCTTCACCAGTTACTCTTCTCCGAACTACAGACTAAAGGCTCTCTCCGATGATGAAAGTCCCAGGGAAAAGTCTGGGTGCCACAGGGACAGTTCCTGCTACATTCCTGCCTGGCTGCAGCCCAGCTGATACAACCCACAGGAGGGGCTGACACAGCCCCAAGCGCAGCCCAGGCCCATGGCAGTGACACAGCCCCAGCTGGGCTTGGGCGAGGGGGAAGAGCTGCTGCCTTTGCAGGTGTCAGCAGCACAAACCCCCTTGTGCTCTCAGCAGAAAGCTGAATTTCATCCCACTTGCACATTTGTTCGCTGCTGCAAGAGCTGTGGGCTGGCTGGGACCATGCAAGCGCTGGCCAAATGGCTTCTTTGTGACAGCCTGTCATTTACTCCTCACCTTGAGCTTTTGGCAAGGAGCAGGAGAGAGGGATGGCGTGCCAGCAGGAGCGAGTGCCTCAGTTTTTCCTCTGCCCACCCTTCCCTTTCCAGGTGTCACAGCCTGGAAATTCACTGCGGGGGGCTCCTGGCCAGGACACCTTCGTACAGTTAGGCTTTAAGCCATGTCAGAGGTGATTTCACCCCAAAAGTCCTACTCGTGAAGGGGCGCTGCGGTAGCAGCGTCTCCACAGCCTCTTTAAGCAACGTGCATCAAGTAGGATGGCAATAGCTGTGTCCAGGGCACTGTTAGGGGTCGTGGGCAGTGGCAAGAGTGCACCAAAGCCAAGATTTGCTGATCCCTGCGTGAGAGAAATCCTAGCAGAGGGGATTTAAGCCATGCTCTCTGCCTTCATGCTACTGTTTAGCTTCAAGTATCCAACCCCCTTGAGTCCAGCTGCAAAGGAAGCCATAGCTCTGAACAAGCCTCCCTGTCATACTGCAGAGGAGTGTGGGCTCTGCCAGCAAACCAGTATATTTATTTGGCAAAAGCATATTTTTCCCAGCAGCATTTTGCTCAAACCATTTCTAGGTGCACAGCAGCCCCTGCTCTCTATGAGCAGCTGCAGCATCTCCATCTGGGGTCACATCCACAGGGCATCCCAGGGTATCCCACCACCAACCCCTTCCGGCATCGAGCAGTCGTTACATTAGGTATGAAGCTCCCTGGTACACTTAGCCTTTTAAATATCTGCAGGACCCCAGCCATCAGTCACTCAGACCAGAGTGATTTTGGGGCCTTGATTCAGCAGGGCTTTCAAGCATGTGCATGGCTCTAAGCATGCTGTCATCCCAGCCCAGCTCAAGCTTAAAGTTATTACCCAGATGCTGCATACCAGAGACCTAGAGACAAAACGTTATTTTCCTAAAGAAAATTAAAAACAAAAGCTTGCCCAACATTTTTATAATACAAGAGAAAATGTAGCTGCAAAACGACTGCGGTAAGACACACACCCTAGAGCCATTCCAACACAGGCTCCTTAGCCAACAACCTTTTTCATCACCAAACGACTGAATCACGCAATGAGCCTTCCAGGGTATTTAAAGGTGACCTGAACAGAAAAAATAAATTGGGCTTCTGCCCTTTCACTTTTTGGCTTCTTTATGATAGGCTGAAGAATATTTTCCCCCCTCACTTGCAAGTCTTTGTTGTTTGGGGTTTTTTTACATTAAGTATTCAAGTCCTGTCTGGTCTTAAAGAATATTTCCTCCTATTGTGTGTTATATTTATTCATTCTGAAAGTGGCTAATAAAAATAAGTACAAGTTATATGCCAAAGGCAGCTATTTCCATTTCATTCTTATGCACAAGAGACCTGACATCCCAGGACAGGCTGTTTTTCTTTTCTGGATATGACAAAGACCCAGGAACTTAGTGCACTAATATATTAAAATGTGTTTTAAGGTCCAGCACAGAATCCAATGCCTGTGAAAACTGGGCCCTACACAGGACATCAGTGATTTAGGAGAAACTTTGCAAAAAGAAACTTCTCACAAATTCTACTATCCTTTTTCCTTTTTTTCTTTTTTGGTGGAAATCTTAAGTTGAATGGAAGATTTCAATGACAATCTCACCTAACAAACCAACCCACCAGGCTCCCATCCTCATTTTCAAAGCTGATAGCTTGCACTTAATGAGAAGTAAGAGGTACAATGGGATCTGGGTACTGAAAGGCATGGTTTGAGCTAGAAACCAGGTTAAGCATGAGTATACTCCATGGGCCAAAGGGACAGGCTAGGCAGGGTGAATGGGTGTCCTGAGGTCTAACAGCAAAACTGGCCTTAACTCTGCTTGTGAGCGCATCCCACCACAGCTGAGCACGTGTGTCCCCCTCTTTCCCCCCTCTCTCCCCAGTACCTTAGGCTGCTGGTAGTGCTCCATGGCCATTGTGATCACGTTGAGGCCAATCACTCCAGTGATGAACAAATCCAGGTAGTGGCTGGTGCACATCTGGTGGATCAGGAGGCGGAAGCGGGAGTAATCTGAATAGTAGGGCTTACACTGTGCTTCTGCAGCAGCAGGAGGAGGAGGAGAGCGGAGAGGCACGTCAAGTCATTTCTCTGCGTCTTTCTGAAGTCAATGCACCCTCACTTTCCATCTCCCAAGCTGATAAATTCTAGACCGATTACAGCAGCATGCTGACTTTCTTTCTTCCCCTTTCCCCCCTCCTTTTTTCTTGCTGGCATGTTACCATTTGTAATACACAGCAGGGCTCCCGTCATCTTACACCCGTTAAACAACTTCAATGGGACATGCGCTATACTCAGCCTTATGGCATCAGGGATGAGGTGAAGCTGGGACTGTTGTGCTGCTAAAGAATGGTTTCCCTGTGGGGGAATTTAAATTAAACTTAAATTAAAACAACAATTTTTGTTCCTGCTGATCTTCAAAGGCCTTAAAAGTCCCCAAAGTATCCAAAAGCCCACTTTATGGTCATATACCGGGGACAGATTTTACTAATAATTGCTTAAAAACACAGGCCATTGAGTTAGTGGTGGTATTTGAAAGAGAATTCATTCGGTCATATTACATTCTTTGCAATAAACTGGAGAGCGAACAAAATTCAACACTTTGGCTACCAGAGCCCTGAAAAACAGTCCATAAAAATACCAAGGAAAACTGATCAGTCAGCCTGAGCGATTAGAAAATAATGATCCTCCGTTTAGACAAGATTATCAAAGTACAGATTTCACTGTTCAACTCATTCCCATGTTCGGCTGCCTCGGGGATGACACATGCTCTTTAGACCCCGAATGTTCCTAGAGATAAACTCATTTACTCACCTAATCTCTAATGAGGAAATGCCAAGGCTGAGTATATAATTCAGTACAATTTTCAAGGAGGCATTATAATGCAGATTGAAGTGGAAAGGACTGTCTTGAATATGTCAGAGTATAATATTACTCTCATAATTAGATGATCAACTGGTTATGAAAATTATTGAGCTGTAAGAATTACATGGCTTGATATTTAGTGCTGCTGAGAAAATGTACAGTTTGATACATTGCTTCAAGCAAAAAGTTGGGCAGAATGAAGCCACGAAGCCCAGGTTTGGGCTGCCCTCAGGGAAAACTAATTTTGGAAGATTAAATTTTGCCTGGAAATAGAATCCGCTTTGTCAATAGCCAATGACATTGCAATCAAACCCATAGATTTAACGGCTTCATAACAGGATCCTGAAAGATCAGGGGAGCTTTGGGTTTTTCCATAGAGACAGACCTTTCCCTTACAGCCCAGGGACCAGAGAGACAAATCACTCGGCAGCTTTATTCTGCAGGGGCTTGGAATGCCCAAAGGTCTAGCTTGAGTGTCACCAAGCGAGAGGCAGTATTAATATTCACTTTCCGATCTGCAGTGTGCTTTAGGTGATCTGTACCTGAGTGCTAAAGCACGACATCGATGAAAAGGTCTATAAAATGAATTTTCATGCTGAACCTATTGAGTGCTCACAAAAAAAAAGCAGTCTGGTAGCTGCTGACTCACTCATAAGACTTTGTCAGATATCTCAGAATCTGCATAAATCTCCATAAAGTCAAGATATCTCGATCACATTATGCTAAATTATGAGTAGCAAATTAACTAAAATGTTTGAATACAATTAGGTTAGGAATAGGACCTATTTTTATGAACTAACTTATCATCTCAGAAAGAAACACCATCGTAATTGGATCACTTACTTTTCCTACATTTACGTATAATTCACATTCAAAAAGAGAAACGTCAATGTTTCTGCCTCTCCTTGCAGTGGATTTACTTAGGAATAATTATACCAGCATTCAAATTTTTCTTAGCTTTGACTGACAGGTAATTCCAAATCCTACAGAATAGCACCGACGCCAGTAGAACAGAGAGAGGATTTAAAGAGAGGTTGTAAAATGTCTCCTGTGCAGGGCTCCTGCACCTGGATTAGCCAGTGTGTGGCCTTATAAGCAGGGTTGCTAATTGTTCATCTATCTGCAAAGGTTTTTTTTCCCCTCTCTGAAATGTCAAAGCTCCTTTTCCACCTTTCCCAGCACGTGCCACCCAGCTCTGGTTTCCACAGCCCAATATCTCTGGATGCTGCTCTGGCACCCTTAGAAAAATACAGGTAGTAAAAATTTTATCCTTCCCCATTACCGTTGTCAGGAGGGGATGTGTCAACCCTGATTATGGATCGTGCCACCACTCGCTTCACCCGTTGCCGCGTGTCGGCCATGCAAGTTAGTGCAACGCAGGTATTACCGCGAGATGAACCACACGCAAGCTAGCATGCTGTCCGAGCACCTCAGATAAAGAGCTACTGTGTCTAGGTGGGCAGGGAACTTCTTCAACAGATAAACCACTTTCTTCTTACTGTGGAAATGCCATTTATCTAACCCAGCCTGCACAGTTCTGCAGAGAATTTGGGTGCTGCTCATATACAATTACCCAGGTTCAAAGCCCGTGCCCCCTATCACACAGCATCATCGCTAATTAGTGCAGTAAAGATCTAAACAATACCAACATCTTGGGAAATACAGACATCTGTTAATTTCCAGGTGGTGAACTTCACAACTAACACAACACCACATTACTGTACTGTTACAATACACTGTGTCAAGAACAACAAGAGCTCTGGGTTAGTCTCGGTTATTAGTGGAAAGGTTAACTTGGCTTCCCGGCACACATGGCGTTAAAGAAAAGAGGAGGAGAGCAAATGAACAAAAGAAGAATTGGCAGAATGAGAATGTGAGAAGATGGGGAAATACAGCAAAAGCCCACCACGAGGCACCAGGCTGGTAAACAGGGTGTAAATCAAGCTGCTTCACTGTGGCTGGAGGCCAAGAGAGAAGGAGAATGGCTCAAATTTAGGTATCGTTACAGTGGAGAAAGTAATCTTGGGCAGTGGATCCTGAGAAACCTCCTCCATACCCAGGTAGGAATGAGATTTTGTAGCTGGCTGGGAGCTGGTTTGGGAGAGTCCCACCTGCCCACTCATCCTGGGTGATGGTGATCTACAGGGACCGTGCTTGCAAGGGGAGCAGGTGCCCTGTGGGGGGACACTCAGCTTTAGCTTGTATTTCTGGACTCTCAACACAAGCTGTTTCTCAAGCAGACATCCTGTACCCCTTGTAGCATCATCCTGGGGGTTTATAATTGATGCCCTTGACAAGGGCTGGGAGGCAGAGCATGGCAAACCCAGCGGTGTCCCGGGGTACCCAAACTCATCCTCTCCTGCCCATCCGATAGGCAACAGCTGTTGCTGTTGCAGGATAAACATTTCCTATTCCTAACTCCACTCTAACATCTTCCAGGCCAGGTGCCCTTCAGTCGCATCCCAGGTCTGGGGCATTAAACACCATGCTGCTCTTTGCCTCACAGCTCTAGGAGGTGTGAGGCAAAGAGCATCTGGAGATATTCCAGCCCTGTCTGGATGCCTATCTATGTAATATGAGCTGGGGAGCTGCTTTGGCAGGGGGGTTGGACCCGATGATCTCTCGAGGTCCCTTCCAACCCCTATGATTCTGTGATTCTATGACCTGTGAAACGACACAGTGACCAGCAAAGCAGCACCAGAGGTACCCCGAGTTTTGCTGGGCAATGCCACCGCCAGCTCCCAGTGGGTCCCGGGGCTCGGCCGGTCTCTGCCGGCACCACAAGAGATGGGGCCAGGGCCACTCTTCCCATTAACTGCATTTTCTTGGGGAAGATCAGACTGGGCACGCAGCTCCGAAACATCTCTGAGTCGTGGCTGCCTCTGAATATAACCCTGTCAAGAGAGAAATTGCCACTTTCCCCGAGGTGGCTCTCGAGCCGGAGGTGCGTGGGCACAGGAAATTGGAATTCACGAGAGTGGGACAATTCCATTACTGTCTCCTCCAGCTTCTTCCTTCTCCTATAATAAGGGAATTAACTACTTCGCAGGTCTGAGTATATCTGGAGGACAGCGGCAAACCAGTGAGCAATGAGCCCGTGACGCAGCTGGATTTACAAACTGTATCAAGAATATTATTAGGTTAAACAGTAGTTTGCACTGAAGGAACTTTTTTTTTTTTAATTTAAACACAGTGTTTTACTTGGCTTTTATTGTACTGAATGGGTTTGTTTAAAAATTAAAGGA
Source organism: Zapornia atra (assembly GCA_013400835.1). NCBI lineage: Eukaryota > Metazoa > Chordata > Aves > Gruiformes > Rallidae > Zapornia > Zapornia atra. Next base: position 178,869 of record VZTU01015195.1, read on the forward strand.
GAAAAAAAAAAGCAAAATGGAAAATGATAAATTATTTCCACTGAGAAGGTTCCAGTTGTGATAGAATGTAGACTCAAAAAGAAAAAAAAAGAGAAGGAAAAAATAAAATTACAGTATCTCACTACGCACCAGGCAGCAACACACGCACACACGCACAAAATATTCCATCTGATCTTCACAAAGAGAAAAGCAGCCCTCTGTAAGTGCAGAGATGTGTGGGAGCTTTGGGGTCACAACTCCAGATTTCTCACTGAACCACAGGAGGTTCATCTATGGCACCCGGGACCAATTCCCTCATCTCCCCCACAGTCAGGTTCAGAAATAAAATCTTTCTATTCCCTCAGGCCGGTGCCTGAAGAGCAGCATGGCACATTCACTACCGCTGGAGCCAAAGAAAAGACAACAAAAGGGAACACAAAGCACAGACCTGACAATCGCACACTTTTTAAAGGCAAACTCTAAGTCTTTCTGAGCCTGCGCAGGACAACGGAGGGGTTTGGAATGAGTTCAATGCCTTAAAAATAAAATAAAATAAACCAGCCTTGATGTAGCTCTGTAGGACCAGAAAAAGGAACCACAACCAAATAAAAAAGAAGAAAAAATAAACAGACCCCCAAATCCAGTGGCAGCATCCCCCCTTGTGCTGCCCCTGTGTCGCAGGAGAGGACAGGAGTCCTACCAAGAAGAGCAAGAATGAAAGCAAAGAAATAAAAATATCAGGAATGGCAATGGAAGGAGATGCAGGATTTATTAAAGCATGTTGTGATAACTTCCAACAAAGCCTTAGAAATATAAGGTAGGGACCTCAGTCTTCCCGAGTTATCCTCTGCAGTGAAAGCAGATAGCCCTCAGCTTGCAATTTTTAGTTAATCCAAACTCCCTGCAATACATGAGGGATGGATGGAGCCCTGCTCCCATCTCAAGCAGTGGGAGCTTGTTCACAGGTGAGAGTTTTAATGGCACAATTTTCCTAGCATATTATTTTTGTCGGAAATTACAGCTATATTTGTTTCTGTGTTGGCACCTCTTTAATTATTCAAGCTAATACTCTTAAGTTATGAATTAAACAAAATGCTTGCCAGATCAAAGCTTCCTCTAAAAATAAAAAGATCAAGGGACAGATTTGCAGCCCTGAGCATCGTCCTGGCAAAGGGGGACAGGAAAGGGAGACGCGAGCGAGCCCTGGTTGGGGTGGCCAGGTCAGACCCCCAGCAGCATTCAGCTCAGCTGATCCATCCCCTCCAGGACCTGGAAAAATCTTTGAGGTGGCATCTTTCTTTCTTTTCATTTACAAGATTGAGCAATTCTCAGTCAGTGTGAAGGATGTAACTGTTTGGCAGCACACCAGATAAAGCCCACAGCCACGCCGAGGGTTGGCGTGGGGTTGATCACTGAGGCTCTGCACTACATTGAATTTTGCCCTGATACAAAAACCACTGTGCACCCCTGGAACACAGCATTCATGAAGCAACGAGCAAGGGCTCGAGAAAGAATGAAATAACCTCCTTAAGTGAGACTGCCTGCCTTCCAGAAACACTCCTGCAAATCATTCGGAGATTCACTCCTAAGTTGGCGGTTGGAAAGCTAGAGTGAACAATAAAGGACCCAGTTCACAGCCCAGTCATTATTGTCTAAGAAAAACAACAAAAAAAAGCCCTCCCCAACAACAACAACAACAAAAGGAAAAAAATAAAGCCATGAAAAATCTGACAGTGTCGTAATGAAAACCAGAAAAAAATACTGGAAAAACACAACATGAGAAGGGATAAATTAAGGGTTTTCAAGTGTCAGTCCTGAGCCAGGTCTGCAGACCTGTGGGTCAGAATGATATGCGTGTGCCATGAAGTAAGCAAACGAGCTTCGCACCACACACAGGGTTTAGTGGGATGCCTCACAGCAGCGGTGGCCAGCCGTTAGTGACACAGCACTGCCATTCAAGTGGGACGAGACGTGCCGACTTCCCAGTACCTTGCACTGCACTGGCTGAGCTCTCCATTAATACATCATCCAGCATTAGATCTAAAAGAACGAAACGGCATTAATCACCCGGCAGGACACACGGCAAGACTTCCCTTCCCCTTCAGAGGTCCCTACGGCTCTCAGGCTCTCCGTTGCCTCTACTGGGAATGTTTCCTTGTGGGATCCTCTCCTTGTGCCTCGCGGAGGGTGGGCTCGGGTACACGGGCTCATCGTGAAAAAGAAAGGGCTCTTGTGCTTCTCCCATGTACACAGGTGGAAGCCCAAGAGGTCCCCAAAGCCTTCACGTGTGACAGTGATGAAGACGACGACACTTCTGAAGGACGGACTTTGTACAAATCCTGCTGGGCCAGTGCACCTTACAGCACTCCTGCATCTGCCTACATCTCACCGAGCTGGAATCTCACATGCTTTTCTGGTGTTCAGATGTCCGACTGGTTAAATGCATTTGAAGAATCTATGATCAAAAATGACTATGCAACCAGTTAGGTGTCTACATCTGTCATCCACAGGTTGGTTTGGACATCTAGGGACACTCAGGAAGCCCAGCTGAAAGGAACCCCCATGCAGTTGCTGGCATGATCAAAGCCCTGGTCTTGGTATCATCTACAAGTTCCCACCATGCAGAATGAAGCTAAGCTCTGACATCTGTTGTCTCCGAGGGCAAAGCTTGACACGGTCAATTAAAACCAACGTTTCACTGAACGCGAATTGGGAAAACTGTTCTGAAGCGATTTGGAGGGCTTCATACTTTGCTCTTGAAAGGTTTTTATGGCAATTGAATACTCAGCAATATTTGATCCTCAGTAAAATAGCTGTTTATTGCCTCTTTAATTAGGCATTTCATAGGACTGAATGAATAACTACATCTCCGAGGATGGTTTGTGATTCCTTCCCGCTGGGAAATTGCCCAGACTTACGTCTTTTCTTCATCTAGTTCCTCTAGCATTATAAATAAGGTCATTAATAATAACTAAACATCTATTTTTCTTCTACAGAAATGTCTGCTTTCCAAAACTGCAACTTTAAATAGGGATCTTTCTATCCAGCCTTTAAAAGCATTTTCTAACTCATCAGCCTGAAACTGAGTTGGAGAACTTGGACTGACAAAAAGAGCTTTCTAGGCAATTCCTTGATGTGAAAAACAACAAAAAAAAATTCTTTCCATCTGTATCCCACTTAACTGAGTACAGTCTAACGTGTCCTCCACTGCCCTTGAGGGAAGCATCCATTTTTCTACTGACCATGGCTGACACCTCTGGAACAGGCTGCCCAGAGAGGTTGGGGAGTCTCCTTATCTGGAGACATCCAAACCCCACCTGGCTGTGTTCCTGTGCAATTTAGTCTGGGTGATCCTGCTCTGGCAGGGGGGTTGGACTAGTCATCTTTCAAGGTCCCTTCCAACTCCTGACATTCTGTGATTCTGTGACCAGGAAGGCAGGCTCTCGGCATAAATCAAAGTTTGATGTCCAGAGGCTGGTGTGATACATCCTATGGGCTGCAAAACCTGTGAAGCTCATGGGACTTAAAGGCGCAACCAAAGGAAAGTGTGGGGTGAGGGCTGAGACTCCACTGAGGTACGTGACCACACGAGTAAGCCTGTCACAGCTACTAAACACCCCCTTGATTATTAAAAAAACCAAACCAGACTTAATATTACCAGCTTTCGGAACAAGCGCCTGCTCAGACAGCCTCTGAAACAGTACCAAGTCTGTCAAAGATAGAGAAAGATGTGAAAGGGGACACGGAGAGAGCAGCAGGCAGACTGGCCAGGGAGGGAGAGAGCGAGGCCGTGGACACAACGGAGAAAGTTCAGTCAGAGGGAGAGAGCATGCGAGAAGAGGACCTCCGACCTGCGGCCTCTGGCTGACTTCTTTCTTACTTAAGATAGGCAGATTTTGGTGGGCGTCTGGCCTCCAGCCAGGCCTAAACCACCACATTATCCAACCAAATTAAAAGAAAAAAAAAAAAAAAAAAAGCACTAAAAGGACAAACATCAGGTCGGAGACTTTTGACAGAAGGGCAGTGTGAGTCTCCTGTCACCTGTAAAGCCTTCTCTGGGCAGGGCTGCAAGCTTGCACCTCCAGTTTGGAGTTTGGTTCAATTGGCATCAGTGCTCATTTGCCTAGATAGTTACTCTCAATGGCTTGTTTTTCTTTATTTTCTTTCTTCTAATCTGTATTTCTCAAGCAAACTCATTGATATGTTTCTCTAAGGAGTTTTTAAGCATTACTAGAATGAGACGGCTCCATTATTTTATTACACTCTTGAATAGCAGTGGTGCTACTGTGCCAATAAATAAACCTGCTTGATAAATGGGACAGGTAACATCACTGTGGCATTACAAGGCTGTAATAAACCAAATAGTGAATCCAGTTATCAGCAACAGTGCTCGTGACTCAGAAGATTTATGGTGCCATTGGGCACTGCTGATCTTTGCAGTTGTCACTATTTGTGTAACACTGAGCTCTGCTATCCAAGAAGCTCCAGGTCTGATTATCATTACATTTTAATTTAAATAACCTCCAATGGAAAGGTCATTGCAAATCATGCAGCCATTAAAAAGGCTTCCATGGCTCCTTGCTCAGCCTAAGACGACACTATTTCCTTCATGCAAATTTTATAGCTGGACATGCTTTTGGGAGAAGAATGATCACCAGACGCGAGGCAGGGAGGGGAGGAAGGAGGGGATCGTGTGGAAGGTCAAGCAGGACTCAGAAAGATGTGGAAAGACTACCGACCAGCCATCTGTTTCTCCTTACTCCTTCTCTTTTTCTCCAGCCGGCGAAGCCTCTTCTCCTCCCGCCTCTTGGCTTCTTCCTCTTCTTGGTGCTGCCGACACTTGTGGAAATTCTCAACCACCACCCCCACAAACATGTTGAGGACGAAGAAGGCCACAATCAGCAAGAAGGAGATGAAGTAGAGGAGCATCCATGGGTTGTAATTCATGACCGGCTGCAAAGCAGAGAAAGGCAAATGTCAATTGAACCTCAAAAAAAAAGAGAAGTGAGAAAATTGATGTAGCTACCACATCCACAAACCCATAGCTGCCCCTCTGAGGCAGCTCTGTAAGCTCTGCTCCTCCTGAAAGAAGATTCCATCTTCAATGTGACCTGGCAATGTGGACTCAAAACCCAGAAAGCTAACTCTATCCGGGGCTGCACCAAAAGAAGAGTGACCAGCAGGTCGAGGAAGGTGATTCACCCCCTCTATTCCACATTTGTGAGACCTCTCCTGGAGTACTGCATCCAGCTCTGAGGACCCCAGCCTACAGGAAAGCTAGAGAGCGACTGTTTACAAGGGCATGGCGTGACTGAACAAGGGGGAATGACCTTCAGCTGAAAGAGAGGAGGTTTAGATTAGATATTAGAAGGAAATTCTTCCCTGTGAGGTTGGTGCAGCACTGAAAGAGGCTGTCCAGAGAAGCTGTAGGTGCTCCTGGATCCCAGAAGTGTTCAAAGACAGATTGGATGGGGCTTTGGACAACCTGGGCTAGTGGAGGGTGTCCCTGCCCACAGTTGGAACTGGATGGGCTTTGAGGTCCCTTCCCACCCAAACTAGTCCGTGATTCTATGAAACTTAGGGCCCTCAGAGACACTTTAACTGAAGGCTCCCAAAACACAAAGAACATTGAGGACTGAAGAACCACCTCTTCTCTGCCAACAGCAGGACAGTAGCATCCTTTGCAAGTTCCTCACTGAAAACTTGTACCTACACAAATCACTTCTGTCCTCCTGAAACGTCCAAAATGTTTAAAAAGCCAAACCTTCATTCTTGGATAGTTCTCCTAATGCTAGTTACACCAGCCATGTTGCAAAATCTAGAGGGAAAAGATGAGGTCCAAATCCAGACTTTTCACTTGCCTCCTTGTGATACCCCAGGACTTGGATTAAACAGCTGCTTCCATCTCAGCCCCAGAACCCCATTTGACTGTGGAAGCCAGCAAAACTTTGCAGAATAGGAGCCAAAATTCATGACCTTTGACAAGTCATTTCCTATAGCTCTGGTGAGCACGTACCTGCTGGTCAACTCCCACAGCATCTAAGCCATCGTACATGATATCCACCCACCCATCCTTGGAGGCCAGAACAAAGAGAGACATCAGGGCCTAGAAATACATGGGGAAAAAGTTAGGCATAGTTACACTAAAGCTTCTTTTTTTTTACCTGTAACATTTTACTCCTCTTTGCCCTTTCCTGTCTGGGGATTATCATCACCTGTCTGATAATGGGACACTTTGATGCCCAAGGTTTCTCCTGGCAGCAAAAACCTATCAATGTCAGTGCCTGGCTCAGCAAAGAGCACTAATTCAGAAACCACAAAGCCAAAGACAAAAGCAGCTTCATTTCCACCCTCCAGGTCTCTATCGCTCCCAACTAATTAGTCCTTACCGTGCTGCTAAAATAAGACCGCGCTGCCGAGATGGTTGAAAGTGTCCAGCTCTATTAGACAAGCCCTTCTGCAAGATGTATTTGGTTTGTTATGTAGCAGTGAAGCAATTAAGTACTCCACGAAGCCACATGTGCTTGTTCTGTTCTGAAAGGAAGTGTGCACCTGCTTGGAAACACTACCTTTGGGATTTACTGAGACAGAATGCTGTGGATGTGAACTGAATATTTACTGCGGCTACTAGTGCCCTGCAAGAAAATCCCAGGAGATAATAATGCACAGGTTTTAAGTCAAGGAAGTAAAGGAGCAAAGAAGCAGATTACCATTCTATTAATACCTGGCCGAGATTATCAAAATTATACTTGTGCCGGACCCATTTGTAGCTTGCTTCTGTACAATCCGATTTATTTGTGATGTTTCTGGTGTCCTCCCCCTGGCAGACAAAAAACTTGCCTTTGAAAAGCTGCAAAAAAAACACACAAAGAAAGGAAGGAAAGGTAAGAGTTTGGCCATCAGGATCTTTCTGCCGGTGATGGACATTTCTCCTGGGGCATTCTGCACAGCCCACGCCAACCGGAGAAGTTAGGGGAAATGGCCTCATTTGTGCTGGTTATTAAGTGTGAGCAGCCTGTATAATATGCACCTAATGAGCAAACGCCTGATTTCATATCATTTAGGACACCCACCTCGTGCATTAGGTTGTCTGGTTCAGTGATCTGAGACCGGCCTAAAGGCCTTTGCTTCGGGGTCGCCAGCTCAAGCACAGCCCTGGCTAATAGCCCAGATCAGCCAGTGGCCTCTTGCATGTCTGGAATGACTCTGGCGACTCCAGCCCAGTTAATGATGCCAGTTTCAAGAGTCACTAGCAAATTAAATGTACTGGGGGCCCTCTGTCAGCAGAGGGGAGGTGGCACTGAGGAGGCACAGCGATGGACTAAGCTCTGCTCTTACAGGTCACAAGGGGACACGTCAGAGAGGAGCTGAGCTGCTGCGAGTGACGCTGGGCTCTCACTGAATCAAGACTGCTGTCAGTCCAGCTCCAGTCTCTGCTCCCGAATGCTGGTCTCTAGCCGACTGGAGGCTCTGCAGTCCATGCAGGTATGCCGTGTGCAAATCTTAAGGAGTCAAGCCTGACTGAAGCTGGGGACCTGATCCTGAGCTTATTTCCTTTGGTGTAAGCCAGGAGAGATGCAACTCCTGGGGAGTCAGCTCCTGATTTACACCTGCACAAGGAACATCAGCCTCTGCGTGCTTAATTCTAGACCTGGTGCTTCCCGTGCAGAGAACACAGTGGCAGGGGATGATTACTGCTTCAGACAGGGTGATTGATGCTAGCAGGATGGATGGTATCAGAGCCCAGGAGACAGCCAACAAATCTGGTTTTATTTGCTGACAGAAGCTATTGACATTACTGTTTTTGGGGAAAATGGCAACCTGCTCTCCAGGCTCCTTAAAACACCACCTGGGTATACAGAGAAAAGACACTGACGGGTTTTGATCTGTTGTTCTACACAAAAATCAGTAGAAATAATAGCGAACAAGATAAACCCACGCATTACTCCATGGGTTCCCTTCAGAAATCAACAGCAGAAGTATGTTCTCCAGGCATGCAAAATTAATCACCGCTCAACGCAGCCATAAAACTTCTGGATGTAAGAAGAGGAGTATTCCCTGATCTTTCCATGGAGAAACACTATCCATGGGTAAGGCAGGCTGGGGAGATATAGCCTTCACAGAGAAAAGTTTTAATTAAGCAGGAAGGTAAACAACTGTCTTTAATATATTGTCTACAAAGATAACTTCTGTAGGGGCTGGACTGCAATGCCACTCAGATGGGAGCAGTAACACAGCTACTAACGGGGCTTGGAAATACAAAGCCCAGATTTCAAAAATGCTGATGCCTGTCAGCCCTTCAGATTTTAGCAGTTCCAAAAGTGGAAAGAACCGGTGATTCCTACTCTACTGGACTGTTTTATCAATGTATTTCTGGTGTCTTATTAATGACAATTCACATGTGGACAAGTTCTGCAATAAAAACAGTCTCGCTAGGAAGAAATACTGTTACAAACCTGGACATCTGGGTTTTAATAGCATTAAAAACTTCTAGTTTGATCCCCAGTTTATAGTTGCATGGGAAAACAGTTGCATGAGAAAAACAGCTGTAAATTTAAAAGATTATCTTTTTCTAGAAAACAGCTATGGCCTTCATCTTACACCTAATTAGACATAAATATCAACTGAGAATTTTGCATCCCGAATACAGGATCAGTCTCGCTCGTATCCACCACTTAAGCATATCAACGGTAGCGACAATCTAACGTGAGGCTGCAAGTCACTAAGGAAAGCAACCACAATTAGCAAGGATGAAATTCAAAGTGCACGCTGCAAGTTGTGGTGTTTGGCATAACTTTTCCCATGTCTGAATTTTATATTGTTTTATGGGATGTGCTTAGTTTTATGAATCTGTTTAGTATAATAGATGGATGTTGTTGAACTGTAGTGCTAAGCCAATCTAGCTGCTGAGATGGTTATTGATGGCATGATTTTCTTCTCTGTTTATTTTCAATGCTGTATTTATTATTTAAACAGTATATTAGTATAAATTATTACATAAGACACCTTTCCAAAACAAAGCCGCCCAGAGCTGCTTTCCAAAGCTGGCTCTGACAGATCAGATAAACTTCAGAAAGAAATAAATGTTATGTCAGAATATTTATTATGAAACAATCTCTTCTTCTCAGGTAATGAGAAACCAATTGCATTGGAAACTCTGCCACTTTTCCCGGGGGTTCCTGCACTCCTGGGACTGAGAATATTGCCAGCAGAACTGGCAGGAAGCAGACTCAGAAATCTCTATTCCTGCAAGTTTTCAGCTATACAAACTGTCAGAATCTGGATGGATCTCCAGGTCAAGGTCTCTCTGGAGTTCACAAACCAACAATTTCAGCTTTGAGAGTTTCTATTTCCCCACTGGTTTATACCCAGAAGAAAGGTGGAGGGCAGATGTCCCCACATTATCTCCCAGATGGAACAGGAAAGGAATTTAACAGTTTCCTGAACTGAGTTTTTCTGGTGGCGCATGTCATGTCTCAGGCCTGACCCTTCTCTGGTGCAGCTGAGGAAAGAAACTAGAGAAATATCTTGATTCACATCCTTCTGCAAGCAGAGCAGAAGTCTTTGTATTGGGGAAACGATGAAGAAAGGCCATTCTGGGCCTTGAGGGGTCATCATGTTGGCTTCTGTATCACTGAGCACAACACAGAAGCTTCAAGAAAGTTCAACATGTCAAGTGAGATACAGCCAAGATCTGGAAGTCAGGAATAGATATGCCTTGAGTGCTAGAAAGGCTGCATTGTGCTGCTGGGGTGGGGGCTGAGAGCTGTGCAAGCTCTTGGGTCTGAGTCATTCCAGGTTGTTAACTGTGGCAAAGTTATGCGCTCAAAACCAACACCCGTTTCTAGAGCAGGGCAGAGGACCTCCATGGAACCAGAGAGAGGCAAACTAACCTCAATGACTGGCTCTAGCCACTGCTCCTCCAGCTCGGGATGCATTTTGATGGGTTGTTGTAGTTGTTATTGAGGTTTTACTGGCTGGGCAGTAATGGGAAATCTGTTTTCAGCCTCACTAGGAACCAGGAACTTTCCTCAAAAAGGTCAAACTGCCCATCGGTCTGGTACAGATGCCCAGATGTGGGGCCATCTGAGGCTCATCACGCTTTCAGGTTAGGTGCTGAGGCTTACAGGGGACTTACCTGAACTCCCAAGATCCCAAAGATTATGAAAAAGGCACAGCAGATGACCACAATGTTCCCAATGGGCTTCAGGGATGACATGAGAGTCTCCACCACCAGCTTCAGTCCTTGGGCTCGACTAATGACTCTGTGGGAGCAAGCGAGCACAAAAGCTATGTTAGTCCTGGTCTTGCCCAGTTCTGCCTCCTACCAAAACAGAAGACACCATTAAGAAGTTCTTTAGAATGCCCAATCACTCAAAAATCATGACAGCAGAAGTGGTTCTGGAAGACTGACCTGTGAGATTATGGAGGTGTTTGGGGGAAAGGGGTCTCTGCCTACACATACAGCTTTGTGTAAAAGAAGGAAGCTACATACAAGAAGCCAGACTAAAAAAGTCACTGGAGAAGGACCTAGGAAAGGAACATATATAGGCTAGCCCCATATTTTTCAAACTCAGAATGATGGCTTTAGTCTAATGCACTAGCTATTCCTGATTCATTTGCTGTCAGAATCTTCTAATTACCACTCATTATAGTATCTTCAAGCCCTGGCATTTTCATTTTCCTATCATTTGGTCCAGAGTGCTCTCTAGGCTTCTTGTCTTGACCACACCTTCCCTGGGATTCAGGCTCTTGGTTTGGCTCATCTGCAGACACATCTTATTGTCTGTAGCCTGTCCAGCACTGCTGAGAGAGGGCCTCCCAGTGTCCATTCCCTTAGGCAAGGCTCTTGATTTCCTTGTCTCAGCTGCAAAATGGAGCAGCCATGCTTACACAGCTGCCTGCACATCTGTAGTGATAAACCAACATCTATACATGTCCTTATAGTGCTGCTGCGTACGGAGACCTGAGCTGCCCCTCAGTACCATCAGTTTCCACTTTACACCCACTGTACAACTTCGGCTGCTGAACCACTGGTGTCATCCAGGTGAAACTTCACCAGCAGGACCACAGGCATCTAACATTATTTCTGTAGCTCCTCTCCACCTGGTACTGCACAGAGTTTCCTAACAGAGAAATATGGGAAGGTTGAGGAAGAGTAAGATGGACATCATGGCTGAAGCAGGGAAAAAAAAATAAAGGGTAAACTGTACTTAACTCTCAAGGACAATGAAAGGACAAGACTTGTGTGTGATTTAGAGAAGCCATCTCACCATGCTTGGCAAGATGAATGAGGTATTCAGGCTCACAGACATGAAGGTGGAAGCTAGGGGACCGAGAAAGGCATCTGAAGAGGTTACATGCCTCCCTCCTCTTGATGCCAACCGGAATTAAGCGTTTCACTAGCTCTGTAAATCAATTTGTACTGATGCCATAGAAACTGTGCTTTCCCAAGGCAGAAATAACTGTCTGCTGTGGAAGTTGGAGGGAGGGAAGTGCCTGTGTGCTTCTGGGTAGCAGCTGATGACTCCTCTGAACACTTGGCACTCAAAAATGTCACCAACTTCCCCACCTCATTGCTTCTGCCTGGTTCTCTCCCTTGCCATGGGAGTCCTCTCACCGCCTCTCCTGTTTCACCCCAAGTCTGGCTGCACCGCCTGAAGCACAGCTTGGAGTTTTGTTGCCTGGAGAGAATCCAAGTTCTCCTCCTCTCTCCACACTCCCAGGCTACAGCGCTTCCAAGGGAGTTCCCCATGGCCACATCCATGTGCCCAACATGCACAGCCTTAGCTGGGACCCCAGTCAAGCCTCTACTATCCCTCCCCTGCCCCAGAGCCCATGGGTTTAGTGAACTTCAGAGCTTAGTGCACAGGCACCTGGTCTTTCAAACACCATTGGTTTTAAACAGAATCCTGAAAAGCTATATTTTTTCCTTTTTTCTTTGCTAAATATTTACTTGCAGTGTCAAGGGCAACATCAATTATCATTTTAAAAAATAAATAGGTGGCAGGATTTTTATCCACTCCTTTACCAGCAAAACACAGGAGGCAGATGCTGCTAGTCCTCATGCTGGCTGTCCTCTCCCAGGGAGCTGCTGCTGTGACTCCCTGTTTCAAATCCCTCCTCCTTCTTGATGCACAGCTCTGAGTTAGTTAAAGGGGCGGGGGGAGGGAGCATGAGGTGAGATGGGTCAGGGAGCAGGAGGTTCCTCAAAGCTGAGATGCCAAAGGGGACAGATGCAGGCCAAGCAGCATGGAGATTGGGCTGCCAAAACCAACCATACAATTATCCCAGGCTGAGGTCCTCACTATGGCAGCTGTGCTGCTGCTGCCACCATGTTGTACTACACCAGTGCTGAGAGCTGAGCCGAGCGGGCTAGCAGAGGAGGCTGGATGGCGGGTTAGTGCGCCCGACTCAGTGAGAGGTTAATGCAGCCTCATGGGCAGTGTCCACACATGGGCAAGGGCTCTTCCCACTCCATCTGAGTGCACTGGGCAAGCACTGGACTGGGCAGTCTAAGGCTGAGTTGCTCTTCTGTATCTTCAGATGGCCTAAAAACCTCACCATCTCTCACCTATTACCCTCATGCAGACCTGGATGAAATACTGCAACTGCCAAACTACAGGTGGGAAACTGCGGCATGGGAGGACCACAATTCATGCTCTCAGAAGTACCCAGGCAGCTCATCTCCAGTGATTTCAATTGCAATTGGGTACTTTGGTGTCTTTAGGGACTTAGGCATTCTGCCCACTGTCACTCAGGATGGAACTGAAGTCAGGTCTTCTAAATAGACAGCCTGTAGTCTAACTACTGTAGCATCCTTAAATTTTGGGGAACAAGGAAAAAATTTAGTCTCCAGAGTCTAAAGTTGATAATGTTCTCCAACACTTATTAAGAAAGCCTGTTCTAGAAATAATAAAGTGATTTCCCTTGTGAGATACTGTTTCATATCCAGCAGAGAGAGAAAATAGGAGGTTACTCGTCTGACTTCGCGAAGTCTCGTGTGTTGAGGAAAAAAGGGCTAAGAAACTGCAGCATTTAGCTGCTTTCAGAGTTTTGATCAACCAGGGAATACCTCAAATGAGAATGCATGAGGGTAAAAAGCTGCCACCAGTTTAGCTCCACGCCAATGCTGTTTCCAGCCCTACAGGGAGAGGAGACTTTGAAAAGATTTTGAAAAATAATAGTTCTTACTAATGAAAACCTTCAGACCTTGGAGCCGCCTCAAACTAAGGGACTGATTCAACATTGAGGCAAGTCTGTGCAAAGACTCCTGCTGCTCTCCTGAGAGTCTGATAACTCCCTAAGAAGTGCCAATGAAATCCTCAGCATTTCCAGATTAGTGGTGTCAGCTCCAATATGTCAACATCCAGCATCCCTGCGCCTCATCAATATTGCCCAAGGTCCTGCTGATATCAGGCTTGTAAACTCCTATTATCTGACCCACCACTCCTGCAATTTATTGCTGAAGGATCCAGCTGATTTGGAGCCCTCCAGGCGTGCCAGAGCCGTACAGTCACCAACATTGCACTCAGGACAATTCCAGTCTGCATTAGGCATATGACAAATGGGGAAATTGGAATTAGACCTTTTTTTATTATTATTATTTTAGTGTGAAGAAATGTTAATCCCTTGAGTGCCTCCTAGTTCTGCTGGTCTCAGCGTTCCCAACACTGTTAAACCCCTGGTGTGAGACACTCCAAACCCACTGCCAGCCTCATCCCAGCTGGATCACATTTACTAACACAAAGCCTGCTAGTCTGATCAGAGCTCTCAGAAGTAGCACTTAAATGAAGTAGATCAACACCAATGAAGACCTTCCTGCACAGATTAAAAAAAAATAAATTAGGGAAGGTGATAATATGATAGATAGGAGAGAGTCTATGAAATTACTATTTCATACTGCAACGGTGTGAAAAGTAATTTATCCATTTGCTCTGGAAGTCAAAGCTCAGGCTCTGTAGAGAGTAAAACAGCACTGAAGTCCATCCACATTAATTCTGAATTCATTTTCAATTTTGATTTCTCTTGTATCTTAAGCTACAACACTTGATCCCAACAACAGCAGGTTGAACACATTAGGAAGGAATGTTATTGTATAAGCAATCCCTCTACTGGCTGAAACATCAGAGGGTCATGGAAACATCTTTAAATGTCACTCCTTGGTGAATATATTTTTGGAATTCTGGTCATAAAGCTGGGCTCGAATCCACATGGATTCAATTTGGAGGCTGATAATCAATCATGCAATCAAAAGCCTGTGATTGGCATGTAGACCAGTTGGGTTTTTTTAATGCCTGTGCAAAAGGCACAAGCATGTGTGGTTTTGTGTGCTGTGGAAAGCAACTGGGTTGTTTTCACAAGGGAAAATAAGAGACAGAGCAAGGGAGGTCTTTTGCAAGAACGACCCCTTCAGACCATCAAACCAACACAGAGATGACGAGGGCTGTCCCTGCCCTCAAGTTGAGTGTGACACGCACAGACGTGGCTTGGCTTGTGTCCTCCCTGCAGCCCTGTCCCCAAGTGCTCACGGAAAGGGAGAACAGAAGGAGCTGGGTCAGCTCCTCCGTGGTAGAGACCGAGCATCTGCTTTGGTGTCTGCCCTACACCTTCCTGGAAAGGGAAAACATTGGCTTGGTCCCCACAGAGGACTTCACTGGGACACAGGGACTGGAGCCACAGTGTGCAAAGACCTCAGGTCGCCTGTCCCAGCTGTCACCCCACGCTAGTCCAGCTGAGCATCCCAAGCAGATCCCTGAGCCATGCGGCGCAGCCCGGGAGCAAAGGCAGAGCGGGCAGCTGCGGGCAGAGGCGTGCTCAGGGCAGCCCAGATGTGCATCGCAGAGGCAGATGGGTTTCCACATGCGGAAATTTATGACTTACTGAAAAGCCCCCAGTTTGATGGCTGCTTTTTCATTTCCTACAAATCTAATTACAGGGGAATAGAACTGATTGCGAACATATTTAGGGAATGGGCTCGTTGCTGTCTTTTTACATTTCCTTTGTAGTAGAAAGCAGTATGTTGGCTGAAAACATTCACATACTCTCTTGAGAAAACATATCAAATGCCAACAGGAATGAAATAGCAATGAAAGAGCTTAATCCTGCACGTGCTCCAGATGGCAGGTCTTCCTCCAGCCTGCGGTTACTCAGTGGATCGTTCCCTGTACCTGCAGACTACTCATGCACATAGGTGACTGCAGAGAAACGCTCCAGTAAATGAAGACCCCAGGTCCTAGCCAGGCAGACCTATAGATCTACAAAGAAGGACTTTTACTGCCAGAGAGACGACTCTAGCAGGGCTCAGCACAATACAAGCCTCTTCCTCTATATCTAATTTAACCACACCACCTCAAAAAAGAAACTTGCATTCACAGATTCACAGAATTGTAGGGGTTGAAGGGACCTCCAGAGACCATCGAGTCCAATCCCCTACCAAAGCAGGGTGCCTAGGACAGGTCACACAGGTTGGCATCCAGACAGGGCTGGAGTATCTCCAGAGATGGAGACTCCACACCCCCCTGGGCAGCCTGATGCAGGGCTCTGTCACCCTCACTGTGAAGAAGTTCTTCCACATATCGGTGTGGAACTCCCTGTGCTTCAACTTGAGGCCATCGCCCCTTGTCCTGTCTCCACAGACTATGGAAAAGACGCTGGCCATTTCCCCCTGTCTCACACACTTCAGATATTCATAAACATTGATCCCTCTCAGTCTTCTTTTCTTAAGGCTGAACAGCCCCAGTTCACTCAGCCTTTCCTTGTAGGGGAAATGCTCCAGGCCCTTCATCATCTTTCATTCCACAGTTCAAGGATGGGAAATCAATCCTTATTTTACCCAGAGCTAGGCAGTTTACTTTGTAGGTTTTTTAACATGAGTCAGAAATCAGCCAAAAGAGAAGAGCATGAAGTCAAGAGCAGAGCTAACAAACCAGCTGTCTGACAGAAACCATCCCCAGAAACTACAGCTGATGTGATGCTGGGGGCACGCAAGGAGAAAAAAGTCCAAACCAGAGTTACAAGGGAAGGGGGTCTAGTTGTATGGTCAGGGAGCTGAACCACCCCAATGGCACGATCTATCCAGATAAAGATGATTAGAAGCAGCTCACATCCTAAAACACACCAGGCACAACATAAACACAGCCCAGTTGAACAGAATGGCTTCCACAGCCGTTGAGAATATTTGAAAGATATACCTATAGGCACGACCATTCTTATTTAGACTTATTATTCACACAGGGGTAGTAAAACAACCTCTTCTGTCAGAAGCAGGGTCCTATTTCTCTAGCCTGAAAGAGAAAATCCTGACTCAAAGTGAACCTTTTACGAAGGAAGCAGCAGTATGATATGACAGGCACACAAAGATGCTTTGAGCGGGAAGGTTTATTAGCCGCTGAATAACAAGAGCAGCAACAACAGCATTAAAAGGAGACTGCATTTAGCATGGAGAGAAACCTTCACGCCTTGGGGTATAGGACAATGCACATGCCTGTTTGGAAAAGCCTGGTCCTTGGGCAGGTTGTCAGAGGGATGCCTGCCCCTGGAACACGGGATACTGTCTGCTCTCTGAGATGGGGGACCAAGTCAGCAGGACAGCCGCTTTCATCCTGCCTGAGCGATTTGAAAAATAAATGTCTCTGTAAAATTAATGGGAAACTGAGGGAGAAAGAGCTTCTTTGCATTCTAGGTTAAGCAACAGTTCAGTCTCTGCTTCCTTAAAAATGAACTGCCACCTGCTACTAATTTCCTTCTTTGTAACGAAAGCCATTGACTGCCTGAAGGAAAGGGGGAGAAGAAGCTGTTAAGCTGCACTTTACACAGAGCAAATGAGAACACAAATAGCAGGGGATGTGTGTTTTAATGAGCAAAAGAGGCATTGATCAGTTTACTACTGCTTTTGGGGCTGGTCCCAAAACACAGCGAGTGCCTGGAGCTCCTTACAGCTCCGCAGGACCCGCAGCCGCTTATTGTCTGCGGAGCGAGAGGAGGCTGGGCACAACACTGGCAACAGACACTGTTCTCTTGGCTCGCCAGCCCCTTCTCTTGCACAAATGCTGCTGCTTGCAGGAGAGGCTCAGCTCTACCTTCAGCACATGGTCCCTTATGTGTTCCTCACCCTCCACTCACCTTAAGGGCCGCAGTGTCCTCAGCAGCCTCAAAACCCGCAGCATCCCCAGGATTTTCGTGCCACTGTCTGACACCATCGAGACCAGGATGTCGATGACGGAGATGAGAACCAGCACCCCATCCAGCACGTTCCAGCTGCTTTTCAAGTAGGCTTTCTCCCCAAAACACAAGCCTAGTGCCACCACCTGCCCGGACACCAAGTTGCAACAGATTATGACTATCGCATCCAATGTGTTTCTTCCAGATAGCAACCTGCTGAGAATGCATTATTTACAGATACAAGTCTGCAAGTCCATTTGCTTCCCAGTACAGAAGCCTAATTAGACAAATCAGCACATGTTATATTGCAAGAACTGTACAAACACCTCTGCAGAAACATCTTGGATGGTCACTTACCGCTGGATTTCATTTTTTTAATGCAGGTAAACCTACCTGCACAAAACTGTTCCTAACATGTTTAGCTCTGGTATAAAAAGTTTGATTGTATTTTATCCCTATAGGCTGCTGGAGCAAAGGTTCGGACTGGCTGACCCAAAGCAATTAATTTACAAGCTCTGCAAATAAAGAAACGAGAGAAACTTCCCAAGGAAAGAGCAATTGTTCTGCCAGATGATTATGAATTACGTGAGAGAGATTTACAGCAATGGGTTCCCGAGCCTTCTGCCTCAAATCCAAAGTGTTTCAACGTGCTTAAATCTCTCCCTCCTCAGGAAAGCAGATAGCTGCTTAGGTTGTTGAGGACAATTGGGTGTTGAAGACAATGGGACTTACATGCATGGTTGAAGTTAAGCATGTGCTCAAGAGCTTTGCTGAATGGGAAAGGATTGCCGAATTGAAGCATCCCATTGCTCATATAATGGTGTAAATCAAGAGCAACTTCAGTGAAATCGTTCTGATGTAAAACGTGCTCAGAATAAGACAAGTGGTGGGTATCTGAATATGATTCAGATGAGGAAAATATACACCTCACTTGTAGCTGGTAGACCTAGGGGTTTTGTGAGTCCACCGTAATAAAATATCACTAATATAATAGAGGCATATTATCCTCCAGCTTCATTTACCTTAACTGTCATCTCAGTCAGGAAGATAACTGTAAAGATGTAGTTGGAGAGCGTAAGGAAAATCCGTTCCTATAAAAAAGAAAATGAGAAACAATCTTTTATAGCCTGCTCTCTGCAGCTGCACGTCTCCCTGTGCATGTACGGTGGTTGCTAACTGTTCTCCGGCTTTTGTGCCGAAACCAGTCTTGAACTGTTTGCTCACAAGGAGGAGAATATCCAAATATTTAGACAATAACACAGTAACACTCCACAGGGTTCAGCACTGCCAGTGCCCCGGGCTCTGTCAGCACCATGGACAGGGGCAGCAACCGCACCTGCCCCCAGGTCCCCCATCTGCCCCCCAGGTCACCCTATCTGCCCCCTGGTCCACCCATCTGCCCCCCAAGTCTCAACCTCCTCCCCCAGCAGAAACAGGGAGATCTCCCCTCCTTGGAGCACCCTTGACACATCTCCACCTGCCCCTCACCTGCGGACGTCACCACACAGTGCAAATATCACTGAGCTCCCAATTCTCCTAGAAATTAAGTCAATATTAGAGTGGCTGTGCTGCAGGCAAGCAGGACCCGCAGGATGCTGAAGAGCAGCTGGCAGGAGTTGTCACAGCTCCACCGAAGCCAGAGAAGCTCTGGGGGTTTACACCAGCTGAGACCTGTCCCCAAAAGGTTGATGCACTTGCCCAAAGCCACAGGACAGACCTGGGCATGAAGCCCAATAGTCTCATCTCCCCATCCCCTGCGCTATCCACCAGACCATGCAGTCCTCGCTGCCACTGCTCTGCAATAGCAGCTAGTGATTACAGATGAGACCATGGGCTGGTTCCCTATCTGTAGTTAGCAGAAACCTTTCTTTTTAATGACGATCATTAAATAAATTACACTTTTCCCTAATCCCTGAACAATCTCTGATTGCCTGTACTGAGAAATGGACAGCAGAAGGCGGAGGCTGGAGGAAAGATGATGCGTGTGCGTGTGTGCATGTGCGCATACAACTGAACCAGCCCCAGTTCTGCTAATAACAATTTTGGATTTATTTCTGCCTCTCCCTACAGAGCAGTCCTGTAAGAGATGCAGATCTCTTGCTCAAAATGAGATGCAGTTTAAACAAGACAAAACACCTTGGCAACTCTCTCGCTTGCCAGATCATGATTTACTGAAGTGACTCAGGAACCACAGAGTAGCTTGTTTCCATACTGGGTCCATAATTAATTAGGTCCTAGACCTGCACTGTGATTGCCTGAGCTGTGATAGGAAACATCTCTGGCCGTTAGCTGATGGCCACACAAAAGGCTGCGGCAGAGGGGTAGGCAGTATGCAGGGAAAAGAGAGCGGGGACCTGCTTGTGGAGCTGGAGATAAAACAGCAATAGCATGAAGGGGAGACAGAGAGTATTATATTCCTCCCTGGCAAGCGTGGGGCTATTTTGAAGGATAATCTCCCCAGCCCATGTCGCGCACTCTGCGATGGGGAGTGCGTGTTGGCTAGCAACAGCATCCCCTGCTCTGATAAGCCAGCTGAAACTGGGACAGGGAAAGAGAACTCGCTTGGAGCAGCTTGAAAATCCACAGCTCAGGGAAGCAAAGTACAATTATTTTAAACAACTCAAGCTAAACTAATGCTCTTGGTTTCCAGATGAGAGCTCCACCAACACAGGCAGGGCCTGCACACCTCTCCTGGTTCCCCTGCCCCTTCTCAGCATGCCCCTTCTCCTCTCTGCTGCTCCCAGACTGTGGTCTGGCTCAGCTCCAGCCCTGGACAACCTGTTTTGGTTCCCCTGGTTATAACTTGATGCTGATGAGCATCACACCAGTCCCTGTCTGCTTTCCTCTCTTCCAGTGCCCAGAGGCGCCTCAACTCATCCCTCTCTCATACATGAGGTTTCATCCTACAGCTCTTTGCTGTGGGCTCCTCTGTGTTGCACCCTTCCGTGTGACTACAGCTCCTTTCGGAGCTACCCTTGGCGAGTGGTGACTCTCAGAGGACCCAGCACAGGGCTCCAGGGAAGCATTTGGGATTTCCAGGGGCATTCTCAGGGTACCCCAGGCTGGGGAACAGCGGGGTGATTTCCTCCTGCTGTACGGCTGGCAGGGAGACCTCCTCTCTTCTCGCAGCTGCGAGCTGGCGCACCGCGACTGCGTGATAGCCAAAAGAAATGAATTCAGGGGAGGGACCACCGGGCAAACTATTTCAGTAAAGAGGACTACTAGGGAAAGCTTAAAATAGGCACAGAGCAGCCAAGACTCCAGTTTTAAGGTCTTACATTCAAGATCCACAAAAAATGAACAGCCTGACACGCCTACGTCAACAAAACAGGATTCTATACGATGGCGATATGAGCAGTCTTCTGCAGAGCATCAGCAAAAGCCCAGCACCTCTCTCAGCCACAATCCACGCTGAAATAAGAGAGCAAAAGGGTGATCCTGCCCCTCTGACCGATGGATCTCGGTGCCTCAAGGGGCCGGTTTGAGGAATCACTGCGTGGTCTATTAAGACAAAGCGGTTCAGGGGAGCGGCGCTGGCGCTCCTGTGCCGGTACGAGTTCCGTTCTGCTTGTGTCACAACAAAGCTGCTACACAAAGGAGAACGAAGAGGATGAAATGAACAGTTTCCCCCATTCCCTTCGCACCACGCATACGTGCCCGCGGAGAACAGATGGGAGAGACGAACATTGTGTTGAGACAGGGAAAGTGTTTGAAGGTTTATCGGGGAAGGAAAGGGAGACAGATGTCATGCTTATGTCATGTGTTAAAACCTCGATCGCACTTGCAGAAATGGGATGCTCGATATATTGCAGGCTGCTTTGAAGGGATGCTGGGTAGGGACCAGGGTAGGTGCTGTACCTAATTCAACAGATACACGGTGGGAGGGGAGGGTGCTGTCAGTTTCCCATTTAAAAAAGAAAAGTGAGAGCCAAGTGCAGAGCAGTGGGGGCCAAGCCACAGGTGTTGGTCCCACAAGGAGCCCAGGAAAATGTTACCCTCAGACACTCACAGCGCTGTGAGGCTCGATTTTGGGTCGTTCCATGGCAATGGTAATGCAGTTCAGGAAAATTATCACCAAGACAATGTGATCAAACATCTTGTGCGTGATGATTTTATTGCACATCAGACGGAATCTGCCAAGAAAGAAGAAAAAAAGAGAAGAAAAAAAAGAGGACGCACAGGCTGGCTATTAATGCTCAACTGGTCAGGGAGAAATGCAGCAGCTCGACGTGTGGCAGGGGAACCAAGCGCTCTGTTTGCAAAACAGATGAGCTACAAGCTCCCAGTTCCCTCCCTGGCAGAGCCACACAGGGCAGGCAGATCAGGGTATGAATAGAAAAGGATCTGAGCTGCAGAATTTCAAGCCCTGGTAATACTCATAGGGGACTTGGGGTCACTTGAAATGGGGCAGCTGCTTCCACAACTCGGACATGCAGCTGGGTTTGGATTCGACCCCCTGCCTGGTCCGTAGTGCTCAGGTTTAGCTTAAATAAAGGAAGAACTACTCCCAGCAAGCCTGTAAGGGCTGAGCACACATGGAACAAAGGGACAGAAGCTATTTATTGTGACAGATGGCTGTATGCTGACCCAGGATTTATAATACCGTATTACATTTCCCAAAGTCTGTTTCTGAAAATCTCTCTAATCTCGGTATGAATGAACTCGGCTGCTGCCCAGGGCCCTCCAGCTCAGCCATGGGAAGTCCTCCCTGAGCAAGGGTTCATGTCCAGAGGAATACGTATGACAGCACAGAGCCTGGACGGCCCCAGCATGGCTTGGGGGGCAGAGCTGGGTTCACTGATGAAGCAAACAATGAACTTGATAAAGCTGTAACCATGTTCTGAGCTGTGGGTCTATGCCAGGGCCATGCCCACGCCGGAGCAGCTCTCTGCAGCTGGCAAGCACTTGCTCTGCAACCCCGATGTGGCACTGGAGCAGGGGGAGGGCTGGGAGTTTTGTGGGCTCATCTACACCAGATAGATCCCTTGGGAACAAGGGCATTCATGACCAGCACACTGCCATAGCTCGAGCACGGCTGCCTTACCTTGAGTGAGGAGCGAAGATATAGATGGACCAGGAGTCCCTCTCTTTGCAGCAAGTGGGGAGACGTGCCCGTACCCACGCCTTCAGACGGTCCCTTTTGCTCTACAAGGAAAACCCAGCAGAAACGTACCGGGAGGAAAACACAGAGAGAACTGTTAAAACAGTAACACCCCCCCGCAAAATTCCAAGCAAAGGACTCAAGGCAATTTTTCACTGACCAGGCATCTCCAAGTGCTCAGTAAAGTCAAAATAAAATTATCTCCCCAACAAAGACCCCCCTGGGCAGGGGAAGGAGCTCTGGCAGCCAGGTGAGGGTTGCGCTGGCCCTGCAGCCACTCAGGGTTTGGTCTCGATTGATCCTCCACATGGTACCTGCATCTGGCACATGGTCAGCCAAGAGGACAAAGCAGGTAAATAAAACCCTTGGCCAGAGGATAGTGATGACCCACTCTGATCAGCTTTGGTCCCTCAGATACTTGTCAGATGCTTGCCAGAATCTCCTACGGTTTTTTGGGGTATTTTTGTTAAGAGGTTTTTTAGGAATATACACAGCTTACATCAGGGGTTATAAGAAGAGCAGAGGGAGGGAGTCCTGCCGCTTGCTGGGCCAAGCCTGGTGTCTATGCACCACTGGAAAGCTGAAGAAATCATGTGGGGACCTGAGCTTTGGTCCAGGAAGGCAATGGCAAGCATCTGCCTCCCATTCAGCACAAAAAGATTAGACGGGAGATTATAAAGCCAGAAGGCAACATCGTGGCCAGCCTGACCTTCTGCATGAACACAGGCCATCCAACTCCCACAAATTAATTCCTACTTGAACTCACAGCGCATCCTCAGCCACACATACTTATATTTTAGACTGCCTGCAAGGTCATTTAAGGCCAGGAGGGCAGATTGTGAAAGCCTGGGCCAACAGGTCAGCTGAAGACATGAAAAACTGGATTCTGAGGGGAAACCTCATCCCGGCTGCAGCAGCATCTGGATTAGGTCTTGTCGCCTTCTCATCCATAGGTCTCTGAGGGGATGTCGGGATCTTTAATCCAATTGGCACTGCAGTGCTGCCATCCTGAGCACAGGCAATCAGCAGAAGCCAGGCAAACATCTCGCCCCACCACACCGAGGTTTTCCCAGCCCTTCAAATCAAAGCTCCAGAAGATAAATCCACAGACCAGCCCATGCAGCATCACCACGCTGCTTTGAGCTTGCAGATAACTAAAAATGAATCCTTGCTTTTTCATGACTCTTATTTCTCCGCTACCCCCTGGGCTTGGGATGGGCACACACGCGGGAACGTGGCTGCACAGGCTCTTTAAAGCTTTCTTCTGTGGATGTTCAGAGCCATGAGCATGCAGAAGGGCAGGAAGCACAGCGCAGGAACTGCTGCTTACACCCCAGGAGCACCCAGACCCCAGGGCTGAGCCACTTTTAGTTATTTCACTCTAGAAACGGGAAAGCAGGGCGGAGGGGATTCGTTCAGAGTCAAACTGTTAGCAATTGGAGGTACTCTGGACTGTAAAAATGGGATTTGTTAGGGTAATTGAGTGGAATGGAGGAAGCGCTTTCTGTTCCTATAGGCACCCAGCCAGGGCTCTCATTAGCGATGGGTAATGGCCGGTGTAGTGTCCGTTTTAATGACCGCGCTTGGTGGCAACACGAAGCCTTCAGAAAATAAAAACCAACTTGTGAAAATAACAGTAAAAGTTTGAGTAACAAAAAAAAAGCCAACCAACAAAAAGCAGCTAGACCTTTCTAGCCCTCTCCTTCAGCTGTCCATCCATCCATCTGTCCCTCCCCCCTTCTATGCAAACACCGACCACGGCACAGTACACCAGTAGGTTCTGGACACATCTTGGCTGGTTTCACATCCCGTTTCCAACCCCAGGCAAGGAGTCAGAACTGTTTCCTTCTCTCTAAACTGTATTTAATAGAGCATGCATCCTTGGGGTTGTGTTATCCTGTCGAGCAGCCTAGTTAGTTTAATTATCCATAGATTTAACAAAGGTAAATAAATGGATAAAAACTTGGGTGTCTGCTCAAAGGTGCAGTGAGAACGGCGATTGCTACCCCAGCCTCTGGACACGGAGTAATAGCTGCAACTTGGTCCAGTTCATTTTGCAAGCTGGAAGGTTTCCAGAAGTATCTATTATTCAAAGCAGTTCTGGTATTTATCATGGGGATTTGCAGTGAATGGTAATGCGTCAGCAGCACAGAATGCTTCTTTATATTCCTTTTGTCCAATTTTAATGCCAAAGATATTTTGGGGTTTGGCTAATTGTTGCAGCTTGCAGTTCACGGGCTAAATCAGATAACAAAGGCAAAAAGTGATCTTCCATCATGTCCCTCTGTTCAGCTTTGTGAGAGTAAGGGCAAGCACCAGGGCTCGGCTGGGGCTGGCAAAGCCAGGGCTGCACTCTGGCTGCTCCATACAGGGCCAACTACATCCACGGAAATCCAAAGTCGAAGGAATTACTCCAGATTTCCACCAGTGGAACAGCAAAGTTCAGCTAATTTGAGCCAAATGCGAGATATTTGTGAAATAAAACCTGAGCGTTCCCAGCCCACGTCCCATCAAACGCTTTCTCCGCGAGGTCCAGACACGCATCAACCGCTTACAATCAGGCTGATTGCTGCTCAAGCCTGCATTCTGCTCAACGCAATACATCAATTATGTGGTTAAAATCATATCTATTTGTTCATAAAACACACCTGGACGGGATGAATAAAGATGTGGGGAGAAGAAAACTACACTTGCTGGTAACTTGAGAACATCCTCCTGGGTAAGACCACCCGAAACCCCCCCACCAGCACGCAGGCAGGGGCAAGGACACGGTGTGATGCTGCAGTGCTGCCGCTTTTGCCTGGCAGCGTGTTAACAGGGCCCTCTGATCCCACAGCAAGGAGAGCTGCTGATAAATAGATGGGGTTTGTTGGGCTTTATTTAGGACTTTCAGATATTAATGTACTTCTGAGGGCAGGACGAAAGGCAGTTGGCATTAAAAGATGACTGATGCACTCCTTGGAGTAAAGGAGAGGCTTAGATTTATAAAAGATTTATTAGAAGGATGGGGAGCAGGGGGAACTGCTGAAAAATGCTCTACGAGCGGCAACAGACTTCCAGGCAAACTGGAGGTGCTCAGGACCCGGCTATTTAATTTAAATATCCTGCCAGGACAGGCTGAGAGGGCCTGGGAGGTGGCTGGACTGAACGCCACAGAAATAGAAAGCACAATAGGTGAAGGGGAAAGAACGGAGGAACGTGCAGTGAGGAGGGGACACGTTTGGTTGCGGATTCCGTGTTTCTCTCACTTTCTTCTCTGAGCAATTTGGGTATAAAAGCACCCAAAAGCATCCAAGATCCAGCAGATGTGAAGAACAAAGACCTTGCAGCAGGTCGCTGATCTCGGTCGCAGCCATGTGAACCCAAGCAGGCAGTGGATCGCTCTCCCCACGACGTTTCTCCTTGTCTGCCTTCAGGCAAGGAAGAACAGCTTTCAGTCCCCTGATTTTATACTTCTGGGGAGAAGAGCTACCAGGGGCCTGATTCTGGCTCCTCGGAGGGATGTAAATTCAGCATAAACTCATTGAAAGCAGCAGAGCAGCACTAATATAACGGGAGCCTGGGAGATCCAAACGAAGCCTTTGCACTTCCTTTTATTTCTGCGCAGAGGCAATCAAAACCAGCCAGCAAGGAGAGATGTGAAGCTTTGTTGCAGAAGGGCATATTTAGGATTACTTTGATCTCAACAACAGTTGAGTTCTTTTCTTCTTTTGTTGGTGGGGGAGTTTTGACTTTTATTTTTTCCATTTAAAAAAATAATTACTTTTTTTTCCCCTGACTTTGTCAAGGCTAATTTAGGGGTGAAGCATCCCCCCAGACCTCAGCAGGGGGGAGGATCACAAAGGGAAGCTCCATAACCTGGGGGCTCATTTCACTAATCTAAGTCATATTTTCCAATCTGTCTGGTTTAGTGATGTGCAGCAAAGACCTATTTCGGGGCATGGGGAAAGGCACCAGCCAGCTGCAGAAGTCCTAGCTGTGGCCATACCATGGGCTGGGGCACAGTTTATTTACCCTATTTTGCCTACTCTTTCCCTAGGCGTTTGCTTCAGACCCCTCCATGGGAGAGGACTGAGGCACCTTTGGTCTAACCCAATGTGACCAGACCTCAGCACACAGAAAAAGACATTTGGGTTTTTAATGTTAAAAGCAGCTGCCACAATAAAGATTAAAAACATGTGTCTTGTTCGACAGCTCATCAGCAGCACTGGCTGAGACCACAGGGGCTGGGTGGGATGGCAGAGGAGGGGCACGTCCCATCACACAACATCCAGCACAACGGGGGCTGCTGTCTTCTGATCTTGAGGTGAGGGGGAAAAGGAAGGGACCTGTGGGATGTTTGGACCAGGTGAGCTGGAAAAAGGCACAGATGTTGGAGCATGGAAAAAAAAATCCCTAGCCAGCAATGAAGAGCATGGTCTCTTAATCACTTTTACTAGTGCTTTTTCAAAAAATAATTACTGCTCCTTTTCTTAAAAATTCAATTTATTTTATGGAGGTTAAAATCCAGGTTAAGACAATCAGTAAAAATCCCAGGTTGAGGATCCATGCTGGAGATGTAATGGGATAATGGCTTTTTTTAAAGGCAGTTCACAGCTGAGTGACTCCATTCTGAAAGCACTGACTCTTTCTCCTCCTGTTCCTGCTCTGGAGCCACCGCTGCCTTTCACATCCCTTCACAAGCTCCAAATTTCATCTTCATTCAACAAACTCAGTGAAATACAGTAAAAATTTGCACACAAGCTGCAGCTCTCCTGCTCTTGGTATCACCCCAGCTACCATCACATGGCTCTACCCAAAACCCTTCCACTCCAGCCACAGAAACAGTCACCCCCTGGAGACAACACAGCAGTCCATCACATTTTCAAGTCTGAGAACAAGGTAAAGCCAAACAAAAAGGTAACCTGGGAAAAGCAGAAAACACCCCAATGCCCACCCCAAACTGTCCTGGGAGCATCCCAGCAGGACAGCCTCCACAGGCATCCTGCCATCAGCTCAAGCCCCTCTCTGCCAGCTATGCGAGGAACCCTGGAAAAGCAGCCAAATTCCTTTTATCCCTCAGAGATACCAACATCTATGTGGAAAAAGACCCCCATTCCTTCCTCACACTAGCAGGCCTTTTGGGTAACATCTAAACGGGACTTTTCAGGCTGGTGATAGAGACAAACACTTACTGGACTCATGCCTCTTGTTATCGAAATGAATGCAAAGCCTTTGAAGTTACCACCCACTCTACAGGACTACAGCTGCCATGGGAATGGGGGGGGGGCAAACCCTGCCCTCTCCTTACCTATTAATGTCAACAGAAATTGTCTGCTGCTGTGCATAGGGGCAAAAAGGTGAATAACAGCTGGAGAGGGGGAAAAGTTACTCACTTTTTTTCCAAAAAAGAAAAAGTGAACCCAGAACAGCATGTGTTTCCAGGAGACAGTCTGTGCTCTGCACCCTTTAGTGGAACCTGGGGAGTTTTGCCCCAGTGCCTTCATTGTGAACCATCCTATACTGCCCTGAAGCACTTAATAATACACCAACCCTATTTCTGTAGGCATCCACAGCCCAGAGACCTTCTGTTACTCTTCGGGGGAGACCCAGCCCTGCAGCAGGCCACAGGCTGTGCAATCCCAAGAGAGGTACATGCATCTCTCGGTCAAAGAAAAAAAACCCTCCAAAGAGTGTTTGGCATTTCCTTACCATGTTGCCTTCATCATCGCAGTCATCACAGTCCTGCCGGGGATCATCCAGGTGGAGCTGGTGCAGCAGCAGACCCGGAGAGGTCTTCCCATTGCAGTCCTGGTGCTCAGAGGTGGAGGTCCGGGTGCTGTGCATGCTGCTCGTGCGGTACAGGGAAGGCACCTGCAGGGTATCCTGGAGGTCGAAGGAGCCTTTTGTCTCCAGTGACTCCATGCGATGAGGCAAAGAGCCATTGAAGCTGCCAGCCCGGCTGGAGTGCTCCTCATCCGAGCTCTCCCCTTCCTCCGAGCTCTCCTTCCCCTCTCCAGAGAGGAGAGACCTGCGTTCGCTGCTCTGTCCCCGACGCTTGAGGCTGGGGGCCCGGCCGATGCTGTTCCAGCTGGAGCGGCGGCTGTTCCAGGAGCTGCTGGCACTCCAGGGGCTGTGCGGTGAGCTGCGGGTGCTGGGCTGCGGGGAGGATACGGACAGGGATGGCGTCAAGCCTGGGCCACCTGCCCCGTGCTGGGCTGCTGCAGTGCCAGCTGGGGCAGAGGGTTGGACAGACAGACCCGTAGGCCCAACAGACACCCGCCAAGGAGTGTGGTGACGCGAGTACCGGGGACTTGAGCTCGTAGACGGCAGGGTCCACGGACACGCCGCTGGCCCGGCGGGACTCGTAGCCCTGTGCTGCGTCTCCAAACATGGCGCTTTTGGGCATGGGCATCGGTGTGGCAGCAGTGTGTATGATGAGTGGTGGGGTCAGGCTCTTCTTCAGCTCCGGGTGGTCGCTCAGGGCCATCACTGGAAGACAAAAGTGGGTTTGAGGTGTCACATCGAGGGTCACAACTACAACCTGCTCCCAGGCAGGAAAAGCAGCTGCACAGGGACGGCTCTCCTCCAAGCATCAGGAGGGTAGGGGCCAGAACGACCTTCTGGGAGTGTTCCTTTGGCTGGTCAGGGGAGCAGGGGGATGTAAATCAGGAACGGGAGAGGAGAGCAGTTGCAGACTGTCATCTGCTGCCCCTCAACCTTCCAACCAACACCCACCAGCTCCAACCCTGGGAACCTCCTGCCTATGCTGGGCTCCCTCCATCCTCCTTCCCCACAGGTCCTCCACTTGTACCCCTGCGGAGTGACCCCAAAAACCCAGAACTCAGGCTCAGTAGGGACATTATGACCCGAATGCCATCATGTCTCTGTCTGCATTCCATGACCCAACCAGGCACCACAAGCCTGCTGGCCTCGGTCAAGCGTGCCACAGCTTGGACTACACCATTATTTCTAGCAGGGCTCTTCCCTTTGGGACACATTGTTTTCACAGCAAAACGAGGTTTCTGCTGAAAAGCCCGTCCTCCCGGGGCTGTTACTCACAGGCTGGATTTGACAAGTTTTTCTTAAGTCCTCTCTCCTCTTCCAGGCTCCGGGGGAAGAGGTCCCCCTCGGAATCGGACTTGGAAGCATCACCCTGGAGCAAAACAGAGGGCTTCAGCAAGGAAGGCGAAGGGCTGTGGTGCACGGACACCCCTCTGAAAAAATGGATTCCCCTTTCCAACACCACACCTACGGATCCACTGAATTTTGTACCACGATGCAACATCACCTTCCACAAAATGACGCATGCACATATTTATACCACAGACTAATTAACCTCCTACCAGGAAGACAGACTGCCTCTGGCTCCAAAGACGGTCCCAGAAAGGGATCAGAGAAAACAAACCATTGCTTAATTTTTGCTGCTGGAATTGCATACTGGGCATATATTAGGGAAGGACACATAGCTGATGAGCAGCTCTGGGACAAAAATTGACCCTACTCATCTCTCTTAATTTATACACTGTGGCTTAAAGCTCCCTGTGGCTCTTTTCTAGCGATGCTTCCACGAAGCAATCCAGGATTCAGAAGGGGCACAAGGGACCTGACTTTCCAACGCAGCTAATGGGCATGTGTCGATGGACAGTCCACCAGCGCAGAGAGGATCCAGGTTGCACAACCCAATAACTACCGCCCTGGGTGGCTGCTCCCCTCCCAGCTGCAACACAGAACAGAAGGTGAAGTTTGGGGGATTTACACTGAACCATGTTGGGGATTTAAATTCCGCTGTATCATTTCAAGGACCAAGGGATGAGCAAGAGCTGCCTGCTTCGACACGAGCCCATCCTCAGGAGGAGACAGAAGTGGTTTGCCATTGTTTGCAGCGTGGTGCCCAGGCTCTCAGTTGGTCCTGTGGCACGGACCCGCTTAGGGACACCCCTTCACACCCCACTGATTCTGTCCATTGGCACTGCAGAAAGGCGCTTAGGGTGTGGTATAGTCAGGAGACACCTGACAGGCAATGGTGCTCGCCAGAAGGATGCCCATCCAAAAGAGGAGGATTCACGGCTGAAACCACTGCTCTGGCAAAGGGCACCAAACCCCGTCGCAATGTGTGTCGGGAGGGAGGAGAGGTGGGAAGGGAGGGAGGATGCTAGGATGAAAGAAGCCAAGCAGACCCTCACTTAGCTGGGAGAGACCAGGAGCCCCAGAAAACCCCACCGAGGCTAAGCTGCATCCCCAGGAGCCCTGGCCAGCACGGCAGAGGTTTGGTGCTCAGGTATCTGTTGGCTGTAAAAAACCCAGCGGGACCCCAGTGTGGGACAGGAAGAAGAGATGGCACCCAACATGAGGTCCAGGGCCTTGTGCCTCTTTGTTGAGCAAAAGCCCAGCAGGGTGAGCCGTAACATTCCCCCACAGGGTCACTAAACAGTTAAGGGGATTTTTTTCCAGGCAGGCTGGACCCTCTCAGGCACAAGTTTTTAAGGAAAATGAGCATGTGATGTGAAGTGTTGGCTCAAAACTTCCCCTTCTGAGGATCCAGGACTTCTATGCTATTCAGGGAAGTTCATCCTGTAGGACGCAGATCGGGAAGGTCAGGAATGCACCTTGCAACAGGGAGCAGTAAAGTCAGGCTGGCTTGAACTTCGCTGGCATCAAAACAGTGTCTCCACGTGAACGGGGGCTCCAGCTGGCTCCAGGTACACTCTCTGCAAAGGCTCCCTGCTCAGCCCCTCAGTGGGCCTGCCAGGAATTACTCATTCTCCCTAATGGGTTATTAAAAAGGAATAAATAACGGGAAGGATTTTATGTGATTTGTGTTCCTGGAGTGCTCTTTACCAGCCCAAAGGAAAGTTTTAGGGTGCGTGATGAGATGCATGCCGAGATGGAAAAGCAGAGCTACATGGGGACCTCCCACCCCCCTCCCCAGCACCAAACCTCATGTCTGGAGGGCAGAAAGCATTCCCTCCAAAACACCACGTGCCAGACTCAGTATGGTGCAGGCAAGCATCTTGCAGCCAGGGCTGCTGCCCATTACCTGTTCTTGCATTCCCAGTTTGCCTTTCTGGATAGAAAAGGGGTTATGAGAGAACAGGGAGTTAAAAAACTTTTGGGAAACGAGGATATGTCAAGATGGACCAGACAGTACAACGGCTCAACCAGCCTGTACCAAAGGGGACTGACACACTGGGATATGATGGGAAAGGGCTGTTGTGCTGAAGGAAAAGGCAGACGTCTCAGAAAGGACCAAAAGGTAAAGGAAGGGTAAAGAGAAAGATGAGGTTGGCAGAAGAGTAAGGTTTGGGGTGTGCTGTGATTTGGAGATCCACGGCTTCCTCGGACCTGAATGGGACCATTTCACATCCTGACCAGCACTGTGACACAGCATCTTGCCAGCGACCCCAGCATCCCAGCCAGCCTTTCTGGGACACACCACAGCGCAGCTGCCACCATCCTACCCTGTCCTGCTGAGCACGGGGCTCCCTCACAGACGTGTTCATGAACAGGCTTGATTCCAGGTCCCTTGGCTTCCAGGCACCCTCCTCTGCCTGGAGGGTGGAGGGTGCACGTGACAGACGTGCTCAGGGATCAGCATCACTGTCTGCATCCCTGGGACACCACCAGGCTGCGAGGGGGCTGCAACAGCCCCGTGGGGAGCCTTAACCAGCGCAGGCATCCAGACAGGGGTCAGCAAGAGCCAGGGCTGAAGCCACATCAGCTGCCCCAAAGCACCCACCTTAATTTACCTGGCTCCCCTAGAGCAGAAAGGGACTTAAAATCAAGACTAACTCAACAATGAGGACAACAAAAAAATAAAGTAAAAAAGAAAGACCAAAACCAACCCCAAAACACCCAAATGAACCCAAAAGAACGACAGCTACTACAATGAGAACAGCACCAAGGCGTGTGACCAGGCACCACGAGAAAGACAACCACAGCGGGCAGTGGGACGTGCTGTGTACGTACCCCTGACGAGTCGACAGGCAGCTGAATACAGCTTAACTGCCCACTCGCATCTTCTCGCTTGGAGATCTCCTGAAGGAGAAATGGGGGGAGGGAAAGGGGGGGGAGGAAGGGGAAGGGCGCGTTCAATTTCCACAAGTTTCAACAGCAGAACTGAATGGGGAATCAAATAAACACACAAGGCAGCAGGGAAGGACAGGGCAAGGGGAGAAGGGCAGCGTGCGGCCACAACGGAGAGCTGGGCTGGGACGCTCCCTCCGCTGGGAAGATCTGGGATGGAGCGGAGCCTTTTGAAGGGACCAGCCTTACCTTTAAATTAAGTGTTTCGAACAGTTTGCTTCAGCTCCTAAGTGATAATTGTGCTAATGAAACACCAGCTAATTATTGAAAACATGATTATTACTTTTTTTTTGCAGCTGCATAATAGGATCTTTATTTATTATGCCTTCATTAAGCAGCAATGGAGGCTTTTAATGAATGTTTGATTAACACAATATCAGTCCTCTTACAGCCAGGTGACATACCTAGTTTATAGAAAGCCACCAGAACCTGATGGGAGCTCCGATCCCTCCTCACCCCCCTTTAGCACAGGCACCCATTTAAATGCCCAAACACGGCAGGGGTCTGTGGACAGAGGGGCACGGCCCCATCCGAGGGGGTTTTGCCATACAAGTGGCCCCAGGATCTCTTCACAGCACCAGAAGTCCCTCTTCCCCTACCTACTTGGGAGGCACATGGCATTTTTGACCTCGCTGTGTCTCCCCTTCCTCAGGGGTGGCTCTCCTAACACTCCTCGGCAATGCAGCTGTGCCTGGTCCCATCCCACGGGTCCCATCAACGTGGGAGGTGACACACTGCGGCAGGAGGGCACATGTTGTCCCACCACCTTAATCTCTTGCTTGCAGGGCAATGGATCTTGCCTCCAGTTGCTATGTGGGATGCAAAACTCATCCCACTCTATCTCACTCTGGGTTGGGATGAAGCGTTTAAGAGACAGATCAGGTTTGGGATCTGGATGGGCCAATGGTGTCCTGCTGGGTGTATAACAGACACTTAATTTAAAGTCTTTGGTTGTGACAGAGAGAGACATAAAAAACCATCAAAAGAACACACAGGAATACTTCTCTTTTACAAGGAAAATCCCACTGAAAGCTATAGGAATGCAAAAGGTATGGGCTGCAAGAAAAGCATCATCCAAAATCCCTACTGAAGTAGAAGGGATCGTTCTCTCTAGTTGAAGCCCAGTAGCAGTCAAAGTCCATATTTCTCCAAGGTTGCTACCATCCAGAGAGCAGGTAATATCCTCCTGCAGAGGAGACGATGGGGGGATCGGAGGACCTGGAGTCCCAGGGATGAGGGGGAGGGAACAGGGGAAGGGAAGGTACAAACCCACAAGCAAGGATGGGTAGGATGAAGGGACACGAAGCTTGGAGGATTACCAATGGAAGAATACGCTCTGGGGTAACACTATTAGGAAGCCACTCAGGAGAGGTGTTTTACGCCTGACGAAGAGGAGTGATGGCTTGCTTCAGACAAGAGTCCCCAGGGCAGGGACCTGAGGGGTCAGGCACCAATTTCAAGGTAGCAGCTCAATCAAACGGAGTCCCCTGCTCACCTTCCCCACATCGACAACAGGCTTGTGTTAAATCAAGAGAACAGGCAGTCAAAAATAACCATGTTGTGTAAAGTCCTGCGTGCTCCTCTTGGAAGGAAGGAGCAGGTTACCAAAGAAAAAAATTTAAAAAAAAAAAAGAGGGGGAAAAAGGATATAAAAAGAGAAAGAAACTCAACCCTGCAAAATACATTGCTCCGTATTTAAAGTTTGGAACAGGTCCTCTTTGTTTCTCAACTGCTTATATACATCTGCTGCCTAGCAACTGGGGCTGCAAAGCCACGCACTAAAATTAACGAGGTGCTTGCAGATTGAGGAAAGGCACTCAAGGACCAGGGAGATAAAGGCACCAGCCCCAGGATTGTGTTTCAGCCCAGAAATCTGAAGGAGAACAGAGGGAAAACAAAAAAAAAAACCAAACCCAAAACCCAACCTTGCCAAAAAACCCTCAGGAGAAGGGTCAAGTGCAATCACAGGGGGGAGACGCTGGGTTTTGTTTACAGTGAGAGATGATCTCTCTATTAATTCTGCTTAGGAGAGGATCCTTTGTGTGCTGGCTAGCAAAAACCAGAGCGAGATCTGTTTGCAAAGCTACATGCCAGCAAAGCTGAATGAACATAAACCAGCAAGGCCAGACCTGGCTCCCAACCTCCAGCAGACATTTGCTCCCTGCCTGCTGCAGGAAAACTTGGGTTGAGCCAAGGGATCTCTTGATCCTACCATGATTTACTGAAGGAGCGTGGAGAACTCAGAATAACAAGGATGGGGAATGAAGATCATTATTAAATTGCTATCATCAAAGCCTGAGATACATCCTAGCACTGTAACCAGAGTGACAAATTAGTACATGGAATTGCCATCATTGGGCAGAACTGGCCAGAGAGGGTTCGATCTTTGGAGGCTGTGATGGGTCCCAGTCTCTGCATGCACCTCTCCATATCAGCACAGGCATCAGTGGCTTCAGGCTGCCTCACTGCTTTCCCAAATCCGAAGTTACTCCCTGATTTATGCTGCAGTTAAAGCATATTTGCAGCTTATACAGAAACCCTGGAGCTGGCTCAGGCCAGCCCAGCGCTGCCCTGGCAGTGGAGAAGCAAGGGTAGGAGATGGGGCAGCCCTGCTGCAAAAAAACCAGCCGAAAGCAAATCTGGGGGTGCTGCAGGCGGTTCCCCTGCCTCCAGGGAAGACATTTCCAAGGGCATGGTTATCAGAATAAAATCGCAGCACATTAAGCCAGGGCATGAATTTCCAGGGAGCTATGCCATGGCACCAGCTGGCTGCAAAGCGAGCGCGGGATAAATCACTGCCCAGGGAAACAGGCTGGGTGTGCGGGAGCGGGGGCATGCCGGCGGGCAAGCACGGGGATGCTCTAGCATGAAAAACCGGGCTGAGCCAAGGACCAGAGGTGTCAGCCTCCCTTGGGGACAGGGGGTTGGAAAAGGGACTGCTGGATTTAAAGGCTGTGTCCTTTCCTCTAAGGAATGGGTACAGCGGGGTGATGTCCCACTTCGGCGACCTTCAGAGAATCAATTTGCTGGGCTGAAGAGACAAAGGTTCGATTTCGAAGCCGTCATCACAAGCAGACAAGGAGCTTTGTGCCTCTTCCCGCACAGGCAAGGGAACATTGTGCTATTCGGGAGACCCTGGCAGTGACCTTCCCTTCAGCTAAAAGGTGTGTGGTTGGGGGGGGTGGGGTGGGATTTACAGACAGAAACAGCTACAGCAATAACAATTAAAAGCACTGACATGGAGAGAGACGATACAAAAATAAAATGGAACAATTTCTTCGTGCTATCTCCTGCTATGACTCTGTTAATTTAACTCTAAACTGCGCTCCAAAAATAATAACCCAGGTCTGTGTGTAGCTATTCATAGGGTGGGAGTATATTGTGGTACCCAGGCAAATCATCACTCACGTCCAGTCGCCCCAGAGCACTTCTAAATACCAGAGGCAGCATGTAAAAGCTATACAAGCAGGTCCCAGTGAGAGGTTTAGGTTATATTTACCTCTCCAACCCCCCAGGCAGGGTGTAAAAGTCCCCTCCCCCTTACTGATGCTCTTGGACAGTTGGATAATTTTTGCAGAGAGCAGGTGGGCACTGCTGGTCCCCCACTCTGAGGCCTAGGTGACACGCTGGCTAGCTCAGAGCAGACAGTGGGGAAGGCAGTCAGGGTGGAAAAAAAAGGTTCAGTTCAAAGCTAAGTGCCCCCCTGCCCAGCCACCAAAGCCTCCAGCAATGTGGGATGTCTCATGGAGGTTCCCAGCCTGAGGAAGCAGCTGGCAGAGACCAGGAATCATGTACATTAAAATGTGCAGAGAGCTGCAGAGTTGGAAACGGGAAGAGCTCCATGAACACACACCATCAGAAAAGATAATCGTGTCACTAATCTCTTACAGCCTGCGTAAGGTTTCAGGAGGGGCTTTTAGTCTGGCTGACAAACACGGTGACAACTGTTTCAAAGACACTGTCATAGCAGCGATCCCATCCGCAGTGCCTGACTCACCGCTCAATTCCCACTCCTGCATTAATGCTAACAATGCTTTTCATTTAAGTCCTTTGTTTAGAGGGCTTGCTGTGTTAGATTGCACCATGGCTAAGGGGAGGGGGGGGGAAAAAGAAGAAGAAAAAAAAAAAGGAAAAAAAGAAAAAAGACCTAATATTTTCCATGTACCACACTTGTAAACATACCGCTGTCCATCTCAGAAACCAAATTCCAGGCCCTGAAACTTTAGAAGCCAGCAGACACAAGCATAAGGACATTACCTCTGTCTGGAAACCCTCTACCAGGATGGCCACCAGCAGGTTAAAGAGAACGTAATTCCCAAATGTCATGAGGGCGATGAAGTAGAGAGCAGCCCAGGAGGAGGTTGAGGCCATGCCATTGTAAAGGACCTTGTTCCAGTCTTCCTGGGTTAAAATCTGCAGAGGAAGGGTATAGGGAAATGCAGATACCAGAGGATTAAGTGCTGTTTTTCACAGTTACCCTGGCTGGGTGTCTGTGCTCATGACAGGCCGGACAAGCACCCCAGTTTTAGAGCACCCACCGTGGCACAGGAAGACAAACTCGGCCCAAGCCACCTTCTGAGACAGGACCAAAGCGACCATGACTCCCATGCTATCGTAAGGATCCTGCCCAAACTGCCCTGATTCCCACACACACCAAGGGATTGTTCAGCCATAGGGGCCTGTGACAGCCCATGGGTCAGACATTTCCAGCTAGGAGTCCTGCCCAGATCCTGCAGTTACAGAGCCGCTAGAACAAGACACTGCACCCATCAATAATGGGCTTCAACCTGATTCTGTTCTTTGCCCAAATATCACTGCAAATGATCCCGATCTCTCTACCTCCAACCTCTACACTTACCCACCCAGCCCACACCCTGCAAAGGCAAGAGCCCCCTGCCCCAGCAGCCCCTCCTCATTAGCTTTCTGATTTATTCTGGAAAACAGCCTGAAAACCTCCCATGTTCCTACACTTGTGGGTTTGGGTCCTCTCCCTTCCATGGCAAGGAGCTTTCCCAAACTCTAACAGATGCTTCAGAAAACAACCCCAACCCTTGCAGCCCCCAAAAGCACACAAATCATGGTGTTTTCCATTCTGTACCTGGAAAACGGTGACGATGGCCCAGAGCAAGGAGTCAAAGTTCTTCCTGTCGGGCAGCGTGTCGCCGTCTCGCTCCGAAGCAAACTTACAGCCAAAGAGGTGCATCCCCAGGATGCTGCATGGGAGGGAAAGCAGGGGCTCAACAGAGATGACATCAGTTGCCTATTAAAAACTAATAACCACACACAGCAGGGATGGGATGGCTGTGCCTCCTGATTTCACCTGATTTCAAAAGAATTTCAGGGCAATTCTTTTAATCCTTTTTTTTTTTTTTTTAAATTAAAGATGAATCATTCATTCACTAAAAAACACACCTCAAGATCATGCAAACCAGTTCAGAATTTGGGTCAAATCTGTCAAAGAGTTTCAAGCAAAAAGTATTCCTGCTCCTTCTTTCTATTCTGCTTGGTTTGGCTGGGGTTTTTTTTGGTTGTTTTCTTCTTTTGTTGTTAAGTCAAAACATTGTCTTTCAACAGTTTCTAAACAAAATGTTTTGACTTTCTGGTTTGCAGTGACACATTTTCAGCAAAACGTGCTTAAACTGAATTAGGGAGACAAAAAGGGTTGCTGTGAAATGCCAGAATGAGACGTATCACAGGACCCAAAACAGCTTTTTCAATTTTGACAACAAAACAGAATACCTTTCATTTCAGATTGATACAAAAAGAAGAGAATAATTTGGTTTCTTCCCCTGCTCTCAGCTAGTAACCTGAATAATCAAATTATTTACAGCTCTACTGAGCACCACAGCTGCAAATGACGGTTTTGGAGCGAACCGTCTCATTGGGAGAAGAGACATTATCCCATGGAAGAGACTGGCTTTCTTCAGCCTTCCCAAATCTAGACAAAAATCCAAAAATTTGGGACTACACCAAGCCCATTTCTAACATTTCCACTTCTCAGAAGAAGAGGCCATGCACGAGCCCAAGTACCACCATGGCTGACTTCATTTTAGGAGCATTGCCCTCTCCTTGGCAATGTTTTTAGCACCAGGCTTTCTGCTAGCCCATAAGTAATGGGACCGCTATCGGGGTAATATCAAAGAACCATTCAGATAGAAGACTTCCCTTGTAAAGCATCTTGCAAAGACCGATGTCTCCTTTGGCTGGAGTGAAGAGAATTTAGTCAGGGCAGCAAACCATTGCCAGCATTGGGCAGCGATGCTGCTTCTGGGACTGTCCAGCTCAGCCACGCCCTGGTATTGACTCTTACATCTCCTCACCTCACCACGGGATCATGCTAAAAACCCAGCACTACCTCAGGGTGGGGAATGGGAAGCTCTCACCTAAAGATGAAGATGAAGAGCATCAGCAACATGCAGAACGTGGCCACGTTGTCCATGGTCTTCATGAGGACTACAAGCTGGCGCTGGAGGGCTGGCATGAAGCGGACCAGCTTCAAAACTCGCATGAGCCGAAAGGTCCGCAGAACCGAGAGCCCCCCGCCTTGCTGGCCCACTATCTCCCACACGCTGAGGGAGAAGAAAAGGTCATTGCAGGATGAGAAGACAAAGCCTAACTGGAGGAGAGGAAGCAAAGGGAGAGTGAAATTTGGAGAGAAAAGGGATGGAAAGGAGGCAGAGATGCGCCGCTAACGACCCCGGTGAGCTGGATGCCATCCAGGCTTGCAAAGAACAGAGTCCCACTGGTGTGTTGGACACCTGCAAATCAGTGGCTGCAG
Organism: Zapornia atra; assembly: GCA_013400835.1. Lineage (NCBI taxonomy): Eukaryota > Metazoa > Chordata > Aves > Gruiformes > Rallidae > Zapornia > Zapornia atra. The sequence goes on from VZTU01015195.1 coordinate 217,955, forward strand.
CTACAGGGGCAATTACAGCCTTTGCACATGCCAAAAAAACCAGACAGCGACTTAATTGGGCACTGGTTGTACCATTTGGATCCTAGGCTTTCCCAGGACATTGGGACTGATAGCTTTCTGCTTGGGCCTCTCTCTAAATTGACCATAAAATAACCCCAAGATATGTATTAGCAATTGTGTCTAAGCACATTACTTTGCAGCAGAGAAGTATAAAGTGTCATAGGAAGGTATTTATGCCCACTCTCCATTACTTTCTGTGTAATTAAACAGCCAAATGAGGGGAAACACACATAAAGCAAGCTCCAGGTTTGGTACCTAATCACCACGATGATCCCATCAAAGATGTTGTATGGATTCTTAATGTAGCCAAAAGGACCATAAACGAGGACTTTCAACAGCATCTCCAGGGCAAAGAGACTTGTGAAGACTATGTTGCTGATCTCCAGGGCGTTGGTAAGCTCCTCTGGCTGGAGGAAGAAGAGGAGTAAGGGGACACAGTAAGTAGCTCCGTATCCAAAATAATCCGTATCGTACGACCACGGGAGGCTTTAGTGGTGTGTACTGAGCCACCTTAATGCTTCCACATCCTTCAAACCCACTCTCCATACACAGGAGGGAAATTCGGACCACTTTCTTACATAAATATCCTTTTTAGGGGCTGTCTTTTTATATAGCAGCTCATCAAAGTATTTAATCTACAATTTTCAAATGCAGAGATTTGAGGTGCTATAACTGGAATGGCTCCAAAAAAAACCACCCTTCATTATCAGCAAGTCCCAAATACTGCTACTGATGAAGGGCCCGATCCTGGCAACTCCAACCAGCAATCTAAAAACCGAAGTGAGAAAACCCCCCCACAAACAGACTCACAATAACCTTAGACCTAAATTAATACCTTTTGTGTTTTTCTAGCATATTTCAGAGGGTTCCCAACAATGCCTGCAGACACCCAGCGCTGCGCTTTCCCCGGCGGGTGGGCGAGCATTATTGGAAAACATATGGCAGAAGACAAAAACTGGTGGTGTAGTCTGTTTAGGATCAGTCGGTGGCAAAGATGGGAGCAGAATATCTGCTGTGCCAGATCCCTTCTCCCCATTTAACCCCAACACACAGCCATAACCACCTGCTTCTCCTGAAAGGCTTTAGCCACAGCAGTGTCCTGCTGGCAGATGACCATGGGGTTGTGTTGGCAACACCAAGATGACCCGCACCACATGCACCGGGTGCTGGATTCCTCTAAGGAATACTTTGGCACTGAACTCACTTGGATACGCTGCTAAACCCCCACGTATAACCATCAGTGGCTATAGATGCCTGAACACCATGGTGGGTCATGGCCAGATGTGCAGGTCATAGAATCATAGACTGGTCTGGGTTGGAAGGGACCCCAAGAATCACAGAGCTCCAACCCCCTGCCACAGGCAGGGCCACCAACCTCCAGGCCTGGAGCTACACATGGTTGCCCAGGGCCCCATCCAACCTGGCCTTGAACACCTCCAGGGATGGGGCATCCACCACCTCTCTGGGCAGCCTGTTCCAGCCTCTCAGCACTCTCTCTGTAAAGAACTTCCCCCTAATATCTAATCTAAACCTTCCCTCATTCAGCTTCACTCCATCCCCCTTGTCCTGCCATTGTCAACCCTTTTAAAAAGTTGATTCCCCTCCTGTTTCTCTGCTCCCTTCAGGGACCAGAAGATCCCTAGTAGCTACACCACACACCACAAGAAGTCAATGTGCACTGCCTGCTGTTGACTGTTCCCACCACTTACATGAAACACCTTCATGGCTGCCCATGATCTGACAAGAGACCAGGATCTACCATGCCACAGCATACACTGGGGCACGAGCTGAAGGGATTGACATTAGGAAAAAATTCTTCACCGAAAGGATTATCAGGCACGGAACAGGCTGCGCAGGGAGGTGGTTGAGTCACCAACCTTGGGTGTATTTAAAAGACGGGTAGATGAGGTGCTCAGGGATATGGGTTAGAAGAGGATGGGTATGGTTGGACTCATCTCAAAGATCTTTTCCAATCCAGTGATTCTGTGACATGAGGTGACCCAACCCCAACCCAACACTATGGGAGCCAGGGGAGGGATAGGTCAGGGCCAAAACTTGATCAACTGTGTTTCAGAGCCAATAGAAACTACCAGCAGAAGGTGTCACACAGAATCACATAATTGTAGGGGTTGGAAGGGACCTCAAGAGATCATCGGGTCCAACCCCTCAGATAGACACTGCCAATTAAAGACAAATCCTTGTGGGCATTCAACTCTTTCTTTCTCAGGGCTGAAGTCTCCAGGCACAGCTGGCCAGGCCCTTACAGCTCAAGTTCCCAGTGCAATGGTAGATGGGGACTCAAATTGGTCTGGTGTTAGCATGGTAGTGTAATCCCTGGGAATCTGCACTGATGCCAGTGGGAGCTTGTGATGGCAAAGCAATGGTCCCAGGATAGCAGAGGGGGAACAGCAACATCAAAAAGAAAAAGTAATAAAAAAGGCGGGGGGGGGAAGGGAAACATTGAATGCTTCCTGTATGTCAAACCTCCTCCTGAGGAATGGATCCCTTGGCTAGGGTTTGCCAAACCCACGCCGAACATACAGCCCAAATCACCTCCTCACTGATCTAGAGCTAAAATACAAACGCTCCAGCTCCTGATATTAAACACAGCCCTGGTTTAAAATCCAATACCTACGGGAACACTCAAGCACAGAGTGATAAATAGGCCGAGAACTTATATGTCAAGCTGCACCTCAAGACACTTTCAAATAGCTGAAAGTCTACATTAGTCACAAAAAAAATGCCAACTCATTCATGAGTGCCCCAGCGCAGAGGCAGGCTGTGCTGTTATCATTACCACAGCGATACTGTTGGAAAGGAAACGTGTTCCTGGAAGCTTTCCTTCTCATCCCTCAGCGCAGCTAACCCGGGCCCCGAAGGCTGATTTCCACCCTTTGTCCCTCCTTCGGCGCCCACACGACCAACTCCAACCGGCCCCGCAGGCACAGCCTGCTTAAGTGCCTCGATGAGTGAGCAGTGCCCAGCATCTCCTGCAGCATCCTTCCCCGTGGGGGGCATGGAAAACTCAACCAGCCTCGCAGGGATGTCATCCTAATTGCATGGATTGATGAAACCTTACACTTCCTCTCCCAGGACCCCCAGCATCCCCTGGAAGGGCTGCGACCTCTCTCCCCAGCCCATGAAACATCCCTCCCAGGCTGCCTCACGAGAGCTCCAAATACCCCAGCACCTGCACAGGAGGGCTATGGGTCAGTCCCTGCAGTGTGGTGATGCTCAGCACCTGCAGCACCACTGGATCCATCCCTGCTCTCACCCTGCTCGTCAGCTGCAGGATTGCCATGCAGCCATAGATGTGTGCAGATAATAAGACTGTTTATATGATGCTTCTGCTCTAAAGAGATCACAAACATGTCTGAAACTTCTTTCCTTAGACATCATCACAACACATCAGGAAAGTGGCTTTTCTCTCCCCCTGGGAACTGAAATTGTGATTCCCATCCCCAAAAGGAATGCAGAGTTTCAGAACTGGTGAACTGAAACACTTTGTGCCCAAAGTTTTGAAATCTCTCCCCTCCATTTCAGTCCCTATTCCCTTATCCATTTGCTCTGTACTGTAAATCAACTGAAATTAAAAAACATAAATAAAAGTCAGCTTGAAGAAGAACATGGAACTTTTTGTTCCCCAACTGTTCAAACAGACCTCTCAAACATCTCAGACAATGAATTTCTTTCTTTTTTTTTTTAAGCCAGTTCACAGAAACCACTCTCCTCCCACGAACAGCTTCAATTTTGATAAATTTCCATTTTCTGACAATAACTCTGTAATAAAAACAATACTGACCAGCTCCAGACATGATGTACCTGGAAGAGGCACAGACTCATGACACACAACCAGCTCTACAAGTCTTCACCAGGCATGGAGGAAAAGAGCCGGTAAAGATCAGGCAGCTTTCCTCTCCAAAGGCCAGGGGAGGTAGCATCCTTCCTTTGGCTAAATGATGTATTTGGAAAACAAACCTCTCCAGGACAACCTGAAAAGAGCATTTTGTGGGGAAGCAGAGCCAGAGGAGCAGACCCCAGGGGTCTCTTTGCAGCACAAAGCCTCCTGCCCACCACCCTTGATTACAGCACATCTGCCGCAGCTTCTCCATTAAGAGAAGAGTCTGCTAATTCTCTCATCAGTAGCAGCAGCGACTAATTAAAAGGAAAGCATCCTATGATTAAACAAGCAACATCCAGAAAGAGCAAGATACAGGCACGATCCAGCTGTGGCATGAAACACCAGCTCTTCCAACGAGTCTTCGGTAAATAGTGATTTTTGTTTCCAGGATACCTCATCTTGCTGGACATGCAGACGTGGTGTCCTGGATAAATCATTCCCTGTTAGCTCTCTGTTTGTGTAGTGTCGATTTGTTGATGTACCAAACAGCACATTGACAAGCTCTGGCAGCACATAAAATAGGAGCAGACAGCGCAGCATCCCTCATAAACACCGCGCAGCAAACGGCGCCCGCCCAGACATAACCCTGCCTGGCGGGGTGCAAACCGTGGCAGCAAGGAGGGGATGCTCTCTGTGCCCTGTTTTTTAGGCAGGGCTGCCTGGCACCAAGCAGGGCACTGCCATGGGGGGCAGAGGAGCCAAGGGAAGGTGTCTCCAGGTACTAAGCGTTGCCTCGAGGGGTATCTTAGAGCTGGACCAGCGCTTTGCCCCTTTTCAGCATTCAGAAACGGGCCATAACACATTCCTTTGGTGTTCTGGTTTGGGATTTTTCCTAAAACTGAGTAGAAGTGCACGAGTGAGGCTTCCGATGGCAGAAGGGATGTGCTGCGTGTCCATCCAGGTATGAGATGGTGGCACACGTCTGCTGAGCTGGGGAGGCTGCAGGCAATGGGGGGAGAAAAGCTCTCTAGGGTGAGGACAGGGGCTGGAGCCACTGAAAGCAGAAGCCACAGAGGCCGTGTTGCCCAAAGACAAGCCCGGTGCATGATGGAGCACAGCCTAGCGCCCTGACAGAAGGTACACAGGCCTTACAAGGTTTCTACTCCTGCCTTCCCCCAGCCACCACCCATCAAAGGGAAATGACTGTGCCACGGCACCCACTCTTCATCACCACGGGTCCATCCATCCGCATTCTCCCATGCTCAGACAGCAAGCTCCAGGCTGCAACCAAGCCCGGCCCTGCCCAGCCCCTGCCCCTGGGGACATCAGCACAAAAGAGCAGAAGCACCCCAGGGTCTTCCCTCTCTATCTTGCGAACAATAAAATAAGATAAAATAGAAAACACCACTCTGTCTTGCCAAAGCAGAGGGAGGGATGGGGTGACCAGCCGGGAGGCAGATCCCTCCTGATCCCAAGGGCTCTGCTTCTGCAAGCAGGTCTGGAAGACCAAGAAAACTTCAAACCCATTCAAAAGGCTGCAGAATAAAACCCTCTGAAATCATTACCATGGCAACTAAGGAAAAATAACACAGAAAGAAAATACCAACCTCAGCTATTTCACAGGAAACACCACCAGCATTTTACTGACTCATCACTTGCAAATTTTTAATATATATACATAAGAAAAAAAAAATCAAATAGGTCATACAAAGATGTGGTTTTCAACCTGACACCACTCCATTAGATCCTCTGTTGGGATGCAGGCACGTATCAAGTCTGCCTCAAAACAGGAGACAGACCATCAGTCCTGAGGCAAAAAATAAGAACTTCTGATCAACAGAAGCAGCTATTAATTAATAAAACAAGGTGCCCTTTCTTCTCCCCCCTCTTCAGTGCCCGATTCCCCATCATTTAGAGCTCATGGCCATGTCCTCAGTCAACCAACAAGCCTTCCCCATGCCCTACCATCATCACACCCACATTATTCCCCCTGCCTTGGTGTGCCCACAGAGCCACAGCCATCCAAAACCCGACTTTGGTTCCCTTTGGTAAAGGCAGCTCCTCTTAGCTCCAGAGCCACTTGTTACTTTATAAATAGAAGCTCAATCCACACATATTTTCAGCCATGACATTCATTGTCTTTGGGGCTCCTTAAAAGGTTTTAGTTATCATCCCGTGTCCGGCAGCGCAAACCTGAGCTGTGCTTAATCGGAGCCTGATAGAGCCTGCTAGGCTTTCTCTCCTCATCCCTTGCCAAACCAGTTCAACAAAGCCCTCCCTCTGGAAAATGGTTCAGAAAGTAGCTGGACTGCAGTGGGTTTTCCTCTGCCCCTCCTGGGGCAGGAGATACTGAAAGGGAGGAGGACTGCAGGGAATGTCAGGATTTATTGGCATTTATTGAAAGGAAATGATGTTGACAGAAAAATGGTCTTATCCCTTCACTGCATGGGAAAGGAGAATTTTGGTACGGGCTGAATGGCAGTTGAGTATGTCAGACCACGGCAAGGAGCGCTGTTAAAAAGGGAGGAAAACAGCTTTCATGTCAGAGAACTCAGAGCTGTCTGCACAGGAGGGACTCCCCCTTCCATCATCACCACTAATCTCCTCTCCTCCCACCCATCCCTCCCCATTTCAACTAACAAATCTCCAAACCAAACTCCCCAGCCCCAACTGCCCATACAGGTCCATGTCCCCATGCACCTCTGCCTCCTGCCCACTCGAAGCCCAGGGTGCAAAGAAGGGGACGAGCTCCAAGCATGATGGAGAACCTCATCAACCAACCCTGAAGGGACTAACTGTGCCCAGGACCATAAACAGGACCTGCAACCCTCTCCTCTTCCAAGCCCTGAGGCTGGGCTCTCTTTACCACTCTCAGGAGACACAGCAGAGATTCTTGCTTGAACTCCTTATCTCTCTCAGCTTGAGATTTCCGGATGAATATTATCCCAGAAAATGCAAGAAAAACATGAACTGGCTCATCCCTCTGCCCAGGTTTTGAAGGAGCTTAAGCTGAACAAAAGCTGCATTTCCACTTGGTCACACCTTGTAAGTACTTGAGATTTAAAGCCCTCTATTTCTAGTTAATCTAACCCAAGTTTGAAACTTATCTCCCCATTAGTACTTGAGAAGGTACCAGGGGAGGGAGGGAATAAAAAAAAAAGAGAAAGGAAAAGGCTGTCTCTGTATGGCTCCTGCAAAGTTCTGCTGAACCCAGGCTTCTGATGCTGGTAACGTTATCTCTAAATGCTGACAGGCGTCCATGGGGGAAAAGTCGGTCGTTTGCTAACATCAGCATAAAACCAATTATAACAAAGAGCTGAAATCCAGCAGAGATGAGGGAAAAAGAGCTTGGCTCCTGTCCCTGCTCCTGCTGGGGGCTGAGCGGGGCTGAAAGGGGCTATGTGAGGACTCAGGTGGCAGCAGGGCAGAGCCATGGGCACCAACAGAACCAACATCTACCAGGGATATCGGGAGGGGGAAAAAAAAAATTGACTGATCCCTGGAAAATCACCAACCATCAGCAATCAGGAGCGCTTACAGACAAAAGCGTCTGCTGGTGCAGCCTGAGGATGCTCCAGAAGCTCTTGCCGAGTTTGCTGGCTCCCACCCAAGGGGAACAACCACAATAATCAAAGGAGGAGCAGAGAGAAGCAGCCAGCTATCTGCAGAGAGCACCGATTTTTCATCCGCGCAAGGATGGAGCGAGTTTCGAAAGCACACATCATTCTCCCATCTCACTGAGCAGGAGTCTCTTCTCAACGCTGCCTGAGCAGAGATAACAGGAGGGTACGGATGGCAGCTGAAAAAACAGCTGTAACGATAGGATCTAAGGCAGCCTGAGCATTTCCAGCCTCTGAACTAAATTAACAGGAAAGGATTGACACTTAGAGCTCCCCATCCAGCGAGCTGAAGAAAACTTTAGTAGACGTCAAGGAATCCACATAGGCTCATCCCTAAAGCATGCAGAGAAGCAAATTATCTGATAAAAACTCCATACACTTTCCAGTTGCATGAAATCTCATTTAATTTTCAAATCATTCACTCTCTGGAACCAGGATAAAGTCTGCTTTATAAGCACAGCCCATTTTTCTAACGACTGTGAGGGCTGTGGCACCCCTGTATTAGCACGGCACTCCGGCAGAGCTTCACCAGAGACTCAATTAAAACATGCAGGTTCCTACAAGACCTCATAAACCCTTCAAATTACCAAGAAGAAGCGGAAGAACCCCCAAGGTCCATACAAAGAATTACCCCCAATAACAAACAGAGAGCTGGTTTTGAAGTCAGTGATCCTAGTGATTAACAGCTCCGATGACTTCCATTAAAGTTGACTTGACTCCTCCAGTCTCCAACAACAAACCGTTAATAAGAGTAATTTCTGCTTAAGCAGGAGCTAATTGAATACAGCACGTGTGAATCTACAGGGCACCTCATTTCCCTACCATGGGAGCGCCCCGTGCAGCTGCAGTGCTGAGAAATTAAGCTGACGCTTGCTACAAGCCCTGCGTTGGGCAAAGCCAGCAGACGCCGAGGGAGGGAAAGCCTCGCTGCACTGCCAAAGCTTTGATCGCTTGGCTAGGAGTAGCTGGCACAGGGCTAGAGAGATGTGTAATGGAGTTAAATAGAGACATGGGATGTGCACTGAAGTGGAGATATCTCCAGGAAGAGAAGGCAGGTGCACAGAAGCAGGACCTTGCGAGCTCCTGGGAAGAGCCTGGGGCAGACAGAGGTGAAAGGGGTGATTTAAGGAATGCACATACATGTGTAAATGCCCTCCTGAATCAAAGCCTAATGAATGGGATTCATACTGGGGAGCATCAAATTGGAAACTTCACCAACAGGGAAAAGGCCACGGTTGGAGTAAAGCAGCCGGGGTGGAGGATTAACAGGGTACAGCACCGGTTTGCTGTATCGGGGTGTGATGCAGGGAGCCCCTGGTGCAGCACCGGCAACTGCCTGGATGTAGGATGTGTCTTTTAAATTGTTTCCTGTGAGCACAGGGACTCAAAGAGGTGCAAGAGATACTAAAAATACTTTTAGAAAAAAAAGGATTCCCTTCCTTCGTGAGCTGGAGGCCTGACACAAATCTATGCACATGAAAGAAGCCAAAATTCAGGTGTCCTGGATCGACCTGATGTGGAGCCGCAGAGGTTGGAGGGGACACAGTGCTGCCTACGACCACCCTGTGAGCTGCAGCCCATCCCCAGACCCTCCACAGCCTTCTCAGGAGGTGAACAAGCACTTGGCAAGATCTCATCGTGGCACACAGGGATGTCAAAGGAGCAGCCTGGCAAACCTGCAGCTGCCCTCCACCCTGCAGCAAGCAGCAAAATGTTCAAACTTGGCTTGTGTTGGGGAAGACAGCAGGCCTGCTAGCAGCCTAGCTCTCTTCTCCCAAGTTTTAGGGTCCTGATAATATTCTTCTGTTCCCATGAGAGAGGAAAAGTTACTCATGCTGAGAGGATCCTAATAATCACATTCTCAAAACACAGCGGCCTTGTTGATAGGGGTACAGGCTGCCCTAAACCAAGAAGCAGTTATGGGAAGGGATTTGGGAGTAATGGAACATGTTAGGAACCAACCATAACAAGAGGTTCAAAACAGCAGGTGTGCAGATGCTTTTAGGCATTAAAGGTAAACTAACAATACTTAGCTATAAGACAGGTTTATCAGAACTCGTTATAATCACTAACCAATCAATACAGTGTGAACAGTGTGTGTAACCAATTAGCAGTTTTTCAACTTGCCACGTTTGCAGTAATAAAGGTATAGAATCTGGGTGATTGCACCTAATAAAATGGCTTCACCTAAAATTCATATTGAATTGCATGTTGCTCTCTGCCAGTCACCACAGGCTTGGAACCGGTGGAGAGTAGGATGTTCTTGATCACGGACTCCTGGGAGCAAAGTGCTTCTGATCCCCAAGACACCTTCATTTCTTGGAGCAGCACACAAATGGATCCAGACCTGCTGCCTCCAGCCTGACCAGGACTTTGGACACTAGCACAAGTACCTCAAGACCTGGGGCACAAGCCTGCCAAACCCCAATGTTCAGCTCCATTACACTGCTTCTCCATGGAGCAATCCAATTTTCCTCCCACATGGAGAAATCAATCAGTGGGTGTCACGACAGCTAATAATTTTCAGTTACCTTCTCCCCTGCACATTGAATCCAGGCAGAAGCAGCAGTACATAAATACCATTTGGGTGACTGTTATTAATGCTTGAACCTGGAGGCTAATGGTTCCTCCACGCCCGCAGGTTGTCTAACCCTTCACCTCCCCTCCCCATCATCCTGGATACATGAAAATCTCCCATCGTCTGACGTTGATTAAGACACCTCCCATGTTCTCCAGCCTTGGCTGTTTACATAAATAGACATTTTAATGCACTTTGCCAGCAAGCTCTCCTTTTGACGCTTTGGCACAGATGGTTGATATTTCCATGCCACAGCAGCTATTAGATCGTAATGTTGCTAGCAACGACTTTACATCATCCACACTGGGTACAACCCAGACCCTGCAGCAGGATGCACGGGGAATTCAGCTTGAGATACTGCCCTGGGCTTCTCCTGCCTTCTGCAGATGGAGTTTGCGCACCTAGGTTTGGGGCACTGCTGCTCTAAGGATTCCTACAACATCTTGGGGTGTCAAGCATTGCCTCTTCCTGCTTCCTTGAAGAACTGCCTCCCGTGGATGATGAGCTTTTCTCCTTGGGTGCTGTCACCATCAAGGTGAATGGCTCCCTTGAAGTCAAGGGAGTCCTTCACCCTTGTCATCTCTCCAATTCATTTTTAAAAATTAACAAAAGGTTCTCTACAGGTCTGAACCAATTTCTTGTCCCCTTCTTTCAGAGACACCAGAGTTTTGGATCCATCTAGATCCAAGTCCCCACAAGCTCCAGCCACGGTTCTGAACCGACCACAGCTTTGGGGAGGCCAATGCAGGACTCTCCAGTCTCTCTCTTGTTATGTTAACAATGGCAAAACACCGCAGAGACAGCGGCTGAAATTCAAGCACTAGTTAAACAAATGAATATGTAGGGTATAGTTCATACAATGCGAGTTCAGACAAGGAAAATCGGAACAGCCAGGCAGCTCAATGCAAACCAGATTCTAAAAACAAAAACAAAACCCCAAAGCCCTTCCTCAAGGAAGCCCTTGCTGAATTCTTTCCCCTGCTGAGGAGTCCAACATCACACCTTGTACTAAAGCCTCTGCATTTCACTCCAAGGAAGGATTTGGAGAGAAAGAGAAAAAAATAAAGCAAAAAAAAAGCAGCAAAAAAAAGCAGCCCATTATGGAACACAGCCTGGCTTACAGCCAGGGCTGGGGGAAAGCAGCACACAAACCCTCTGGTTTAGCAGCACATTTTACTCCTGCTCTATGGCAGAACAAGCTCTTGCACAGCCCTAGCCGTTTGAACCCACAGTGCCACAAAGTCTCAGCTCCCCTAAGGCGAATCAGTCAATTGGTTGAACAGTATATTTAAAATCCCCTGGAGTCTACCTTTAAATCACCTTTATATCCCTCTACCCAAAGCTAATAGTTTCTACCTGCATTTTGCTTCCTCTCCGTAGAAAAACAAGCTCTTTAGCAGCCACATTAATAATCCGCAGCAATCGGGTTGTCATTTCCCTGATGGAAAATTTCACACTGCTGCCCAGCAGCCACGACATGGTGAGTGCTATGTGCACCTCAAACCATCCTGCTTTCCCCCCACCCCCACCCCCAGCTAAACCCAGCAGGCCTGAGGAAGGCAGGAGTCAGAGCTGGACGGCTGGGGAGGATGGGCAGGAAGCGCAGAGTGAAGCCCGCCTGGGTATAGGCACAGGTGACGTCCCTGCAGGAACCAGGTAGAAGCAACCTGATGCTGAGCAAGAAGGTCAGCAAGCTCCTGTCACAGAAAGAGCTTGCAGTGAACCCCCAGCTGGGTGGTCATCAAATATTTGGAGACAATGGCTTTCCTGTGGAAGGTGGAATATGGAGAGGAGCTTTGGGATGCAAGGTGCTGAGGTAGCATGTGAGCTTCTGTGGACATCACCTACTTTGCCATGTGCATCCAGCACCAACAGGTGCTCAGGATGGGCAGGTTGACTGACAGGTGAATGCAAATAAACAGCAGGCCCCGGTGTTTTCAATACATTCCCAATTTCCACTCATTTTGATGTGTCTTCAAGCCACCACTTTCACCCTAAGTATCCCAACCTGGCCTCCTCTGACTGATGAGTCTGTGAAGCAAGAAAGACTGTTTAGGTCTGCTGGGCATCTTCTGTGAAGAAAAGCAGGTCTCTGCAGCACACCCATCCCAAGATGAGATACAAAGCCTCCAGAGCAGCACACTTCTCTCCCTGGCTATAACGAGGACCTCAGCTAACCAGCTCATGTTTTGAAATCCAGGATGCTTTGGTGATCCCAGAGCTGCTGAATCCCACCCAACACTGCTGGGGACAGAAGGAAGGGCAGAAGCCTTCCTCCTCCCAGAGTAACCATCCTTCCTCTCACACAGTAGCTGCTGGCGTGTTCTCTCCCCTCCAGCAAGGTGCTGGTAAACAACACAAGGCTTTTGACATGGCACCATAAAACATGTCCTGAAAGTATTTATCCTAATATAGCCCGGTGTGCCCAGGGTGGCCTCATGTGAAAAGCCCAAGAGGTAAATATTCATTAAATAAGCAGAGAGCTTAATATAGAAAGTCACGGAGTCAAGTACTCTTCAAGCCCCCTCACGCCTTTGCAAACAATCAGCCAATAAAGATAAATTCGATGCGGTTGATCACTTGAGCTTTTAGGAAAGACTCTTGTAAAAGAAAAAAAAAATTTAAAAAAAAATCACATGTCTCAGTGTTTATAATCTCTGCAGAAGGGCCTGGTCCAGCATTTCTCCCTCCTAATTCCTGCTCTCATAACTGTCAGATTATGAAACAGCAGACTATAAGCCTCCTGAGTTTACAGAAAAACACCTCTCTGCTCTCTGCCGCCACTTCGAGCAGATGAACTAATAAAAACAAGCTTTGCTATTCACTCCAAATGCCTGGGAGAAAGGAATCTGGAGCAGTAGTAGCTTCAAAATACCGCCAAAGAAAGCAACCACCCACAGTGTCTGGAGTCCCCCCACGCTTATCAGCTCCCTTCACCTTGTTATCCAAAAATCACCGCAAAAATCTGCCTCTCCGCACCCAGCTGCCTGCTGGGACGCAGTGCTGGCCAGGGCACAGACCAGCACCCCGCTCCCCTCCTCCCCCAAGCCAAAGGACTCTGGGGTGGCGGATGACAGGAGCTTGCTCCCCTGGTATAGGCGCAGGAGGCTACAGCTGCATCTTCCAAAGATGCTCCTGACAAAGGGCAACGAGCTTTGACAACCTGCCCCCTGGACAGGGGCGGCAAAGACGTGGCAGATCTGCTTTCACCTCTTGGCCAAAGGAGGAACAGAACTGTTCATCAGTTTCCTGAGCCACCTCCCCCGAGGTTCTTAGGAGATGATCTTCCTGATATTATTGAATAACAGTGGAATCACTTAAGCTTCCTCCCAGAGCTCCCACCAAGGGCAGCACACGAAGGTGAAACCTGCAGGACTTCAGAGCGCGTCGCTGTTTAATTTGTACTGAAAACAAGGGTTAGCCAGCCAGGCTGTATTAGGACATCAGGGAGAAGGTGCTGGCTGGAAGGGACACATTTAGCACAGCCACGACTCCCCAGCGTTCAGTCATCGAGGCATTAATGCCACGGGAGGACATGGGAATTCAGAGCCGGTCTGCAGCCACCACCACTGGCACTGGGAACCGTGGGAGAAACACCTCTGCGTCCAACCATGAGCGACTCTGAGAACGCAAACCATGCCAGGATGGGAGAAGAGTAAACAGCTGCGACTCGAGATGCAAAGGGGCTCCCAGCAAAGGCTGGCACTGGGCAGGGTGGCTGTGTTTGTCAGGCAGGGAGAGGTCTGGCATCCCAGCAGAAGCACCATGCTGGACTGGCCAGTGGGAACCCTGGAGCATCACAGGGGTATATAACAAGGTTTTGCAGCACCTCAGCATCCCCTGCTAATAAACTCCTCCCCCCAAACCCAAACAAAGCGTGCACCTGCAGCACCAAGCCATCCCGTGCCTGCAGCAGGACCGAGGGCACCACACCAGGCAGCAGCCACAAAACCTGCATGAGATCAGACCACAGAAAAGACTCTCTAAAAGCAGAGCTCTGTCATCCTTATGGAGATGTTTCAAGAGGAACATGGCAACTCCTTTTCTTAAGGACTATATATAAGAAACAGCTCTGCCAGGTGATGAGCACGCGAGAGGCTGGAGCTGAGGCAGCCTCTTGCCTGCAAGGACTCAGATAATCCAGCCGAGGAATAGCCAGCAATGTGTCTGTTTTGGACTCAGCATGCTCTTGCTGGAGCATTCACTGGGGAGGCAAAGACATTTGTTACCTCCTCTCCAGGGACCACAAATTCAATAGATTTCCCTGCCTGCAGCTGCACCGACCCCAGAGCTCACAGCTGCCGGCAGCGCCACTCGAACTGCTGGACTGGCACAAACCCAGCGGCAAACGGCTGCTCCCTCTCCTTGGCCACCACGCTGCTGCAGAAGCTGGCAAAGCGTGGTGCTGCCCGTGTGACAGCGGCCTCAGCACAGTGCTGAGCATCCCTGGCAGGGCTGGGATGCAGGAGTTTGCACAGCCCAGAGCCAGCCAGAGTGATGGCTGCCGGCAAGATGGAAGCAGGCTCAGAGGAGAAAAAACAGCCCTGCTCTGTCCTGGGACCCTTCCTATGGCACCCGACGCTTCTCACCACAAACTGCCCCACCAGCAGCTGGAGATGGACCCGTAACACCCCCCACATCCCAAGAACCACCGAGACATCACTCACCTGCTCGTGGTACTCGATCCCCATGCTGAGCGTGTTGATGAGAATGGCCACCATGATCCCACGGCCAAAATACTTGCTGTCCACGATCTTCCGGAAGGTCTCACATACCACATGCCAGAAGGCAAGCACCCGGCTCGCCCTCCTGGCGCGGGCTCTACCCCGCTGCGGGTCGCGCTGGTCGCTGTAGTGGGCATCCTGCGTGAACTCATAGACCCCCTCGCTGTCTGAGTCGGCTGTCTCGTTGTCCGACAGCTCGGCCTCACTCGCCAGTGCCTTGAGGCAGTAAGGGCAGCTCTCAGGATTGCAGGAGCCGCTGTCCAGCTTGGTGCAGGGGCTGGAGATCTTGCAGGAGCTTTGGCAGGGACCTGAAACGCCAGCAGGGCAGGGTTTGTCAGCCAGGACTGGGGTCTGGGGGCCTGCAGGAGCAATGCCTGTAGCCGCTAGCACCCAGCTGTTGTCTGTGACATGACAGGCATTTCCTAAGGGAAAAAGGACTACCAGGATAAAGAGCTCTAGGCAAAGCCTGGGCTCCCCAGGTACCTTCTCCCAAGTGACAGAGTCCTCTTTGTTGCCCCAGGCAGACACTGCCACCAGCCCAGGACCCCTGGCCCACCCCCTTATGACATTATGGCAAGAAGAAAGCAATCACTCCCCTGGTCCTGGCCAGCTCCAGGTTGTAATTAGGGGGAGCACCACCACCAGCAGCCTCCTTTCCTGCTCCCACCACTTGCTGATTCTCCAAAATCACCAGCTTTCCCCTCCACACACTGCCCCAAACACGAGCTCCCAGCTGCCAGGTAGCTCCTAGGTGACAATACCAGCAGGACAGTCCCAAAAATCCCACCAGCTGCTTGCCAGGGGAGAAGCTATCTGCAACGTATGCTCCTGGCTCACAGCAGCAATGCAAATAAAACCCCATCATGAAACCATCTTGGAGCCCAGCTTTGCATGTTTAGTCTCTGGGCAGCTCTGGGCAGGGGTAGGAGGGTGTGCTGGGGCTTGGGTCATTAGATCTGGAAGTTGTGGACCCCCAAGCTCATCAGTGGGCAACACAGCAACCACAACCTGCTGTTTTATCCAGGAAGGGATGTGGCCATTTGGAAGCAGCCAGGCTGGGCTTCAACTCTGTATGGTGTTGCCAAGCCTGGCTCGAGCTGATCTGGGGACTGCAGGAATTTGGGGAGCATTCCCTGTAATTGCAGAATGACTTGGTTTGGAGAGGAGATGAGGATGGGAAAGAAAACTACTTCACTGAAAACATTAATTTCCCTTGGATTCTTGCAAGTAGAAAGTCTGGGAGGTTGAAACTTCTCTCCTGGTTTTGGCTATAAGCTGCATTAGGTAGGTCAGGACACTCATGTTGACCTCACCTGGAAAGCCATCGCCTTTCTCTGTAACATGGACTGAGAAGAACCCTGCAAAGATTCAGAGAGAGACAGACATTAGGTCATAGCTTGAATTCCTACAAAGCAACCCCAGACTGACATCCAGGCCCAGGCTCACCCGTGCTCTGTGTCTCCAGCAGCTTGTGCATGGTGTTGTACGGCCCGGGTGGGATGTTGAGGCTTGTCAAGGTGCTGCTGCCGGCACCAACTGCTGCCTCCCCCAGGTTCTTCTCCTTCAGCATCTCGTGGGAGGTACTGGGGTGCACTGTGGGGTACACCTTGCTGCCCACAATATTCTTGGGGATCCCCTCCGGGCTTGGCAAGCCAAGGCCTGTCTGCGGGAGGGATGACCGGCAGCGCACCGGCTCAAAGTGGCAGTCGGCATGGTAGATGCTGTGGACAGATTCAGTGTTGCTGGGAGTGGTGCTGGGGACCCCATGGGGGTTCGATGCTGAGGGAGGGAGCATCAGTCGGTTGCTCCCATTGTGAAGTGAGCTGGTCTCCACATCACTGATCTCAGGGCTGGCACGGGGTGCCCGCAGGTTCCCATTGCCCAGGTGATAGTGGTGGTGGTGGTGATGGTGGTGGTGGATCAGGTGGTGCACAGAAGACCTCTTCCTGCTCCGGCGCTTCCCGGGCTGCCGGTCAGCCCCTGCCTTGCTGGAGGGGCTGGTGAGGAAGCCCATCCTCACACCTGCCACCCGGTAGAGCTCCACGAGCTGCTTGCTGCCTTTACGGGCAATGTAAACCAAGTACTTGAGGAGTTCATCGTAGCAGCTGCCTGGCTCTGAAAAACTGGCAAGGGTGCTGGCGTTGGACAGGTAGCGAACCCGCTGCTCCTTCATCAGCTGGCTCTCGCGCTGCTTCGTCTCAGAGAACTGTGTCGCTATCACCACCAGGCAGAGGTTGATCATGAAGAAGGAGCCCACCTAAGGGGACAGGAGCCATCAACCACCTCAGGGTGGCCTTGCCAGCCTGTAACCCTTCCCCACCCCATGCCCCAGCACAAGGAGCATGGGGCAAACCCCAGCCAGCCCCATCTCCTGCGTTACCCAGCAGGAACCACTGCCAAAGGGATGACTCACCCCCCCAAAGCCCCCACCCCAGGGACTCCCACGCCAGCACTCCATGGAGGACCTCAGAGATCAAAGACAAGAGATTATTTTGACAAAAAGCTTTTGCTCTTTTGAGATGGTGGTTTTTCTCTCTCCGCAGACAGCGGTTGTAATTATCACAATTAGTGGCATTACGATGAATGCACTGAGCCTTCCTGATAGGAGTGTTTTTTCTGGCAGTGTGTGGGCAGCTTGAGAGCAGATCCCTTTCCCCTGCTAACGGGATTTGCGGGTGACTGTTACGCAAGGGCATCAGCAGACTGTACCCACAGCTTGGAGATTTTATTTCCAACCAGGGCTTCATGAGGTTCTGCCTCTTGCAGAGCCCAGCTTGGATCACAGAGAATTACTGACATGCTAATGGGCTATCACACACTGCACGGCATCTGGAAAAGTACTGCTCGCCCATCCCCTCCGTTGTTTCGGGAATGCTGAGAGCAAGGGATTGGTTCTTTTTTGGGGAAGCTAATAGATGAACCAGAAAAAGCATCATGGACTAAACGACCTCCTACCTTCTCATCAAGGTTTGAGTCCTGGTTTGATGAGGAGCAGAAATCCCTACAATGGCCTAATGGACGACGTGCAGCTATTTTTGCTGGACTTCGTCCAATTAGAGAGGAAGAGAGAGACTCATCTCACTTATCTCAGATACATCTGAGTGAGGCACCTAATGATCCTTTAGAGTCAAGAGAGAAATAGGCACATCAAATCTGCAATGCATCTAATTTATTTTGGATGTCTACCTTCGGAGGAGATGAATCACTCCCTTAAAGCACCTATTTTTCTCCCTTGACGATAAAGGGAGTCTAGACAACGAGCTCAGCCAGTCACAGTAGACAGTTCTGCTTGCAAAGATGAAGCCCATCATGGAGCCCACCCCACAGAAACTCTTTGTTGGCTCCTTTGTGGGTGGTCTCGGATGATGCTGTGAAGCGTGGGTGGGCTGTGGGCAGTAATCTCTTCCCTCCTTTCTTAACATGCTCTCTGAAATTTGGGACCATTTTCCTGAAATGTCCCCTCTGCACCAAGGACCCAGCTGGTTAGATTTTCAATACGGGGGAATTTCTGGGCAGCTTCCTCCCCTTCCAGAGCTCAAAACCTGACCTGGGGAAATTTGCCTACTTTTAAACTTAAAATCAAGTTGACAGTTGGAGCATGAGGAAAGAAGTAGCAGAAACAGCAGCAACAGAAGTGTATCTACCACAGCTTAAGTACATCTTTCTTTCCTTCATGTTAGCAGCAAAACGCAGCTGCAATGCAACTCCATGTTCAAGGTGCACGTCTTCCAGCAGGCTGATTCCTGCCTCCCGTGGGGCATCAGCCTTTCTATTCACTGTATTATCTGCCCTGTTCCTCTGGGTCACTCCACTCTGCCCTCTCCAAATGCCAGGAGGTCCCCCATGTTCCCCATAGGCCACTCACAATGATCAGAAGGATGAAGTAGATGAAATTGTAGAAGGAGTGCGCGTCCATGACAAAGTACATGATGTCCACCCAGCCTTCCAGGGTGATGACCTGATGGAGACAGGAAGGAAAAATGAACCCGTCAAGGCTCAGTTACACCAAGTGCACAAGCAACATTTCTCCTGCCTGGGTCATTTCTGACACCCCACAGCTGATCTCGGTGCAGTACAAGGTGCTGATGAGCCAAAACCTCCTTCCAACCAATGCCTACAGCCACGTTGCCACCTGCCCAGACTGAATCCATTCCTTCTTTTCCAGCTGGACCTAAGGCTCACCTCTAAATTCTGCAGAGGGAAGAGCAGTCTCTAGGCTCTGCTCCACAACAGGATGGTCCCCTGCACACACACGGGGTTTGGAGCCTGGGGCTTTGTCCATGCATGAAAAATGGACACATCCTCAAAGCAGGCGTGAGACTGTATCCCTGACATTTTGAGCACCAGTGCTTGCTGGTGCAAAATAGCCCCCAGGAGCATGACTATGCAGCCCCTGGGGACATGTTGGTTTGGGGACTGACCAGCTGCTCCCCGTCTCGTGAGGCTCACCTGAAATATCGCAATCCAGGCGTAGCCAATGTTATCGAAGTTGATGGCTCCCTTGAAAGGGTTGTGCTCCCCAGCAGAGCAGTTGGTGTAATACTGGTTCCAGTTGACACAAGACGTGTTGGTGGTGTCATTGTAAGAATAATAATCCAGGGTGCACTCAAGACCCTCTTCCCTCCGCGTTGGGATACTCCGGCAGTAGCGCATCCCGTTCTCCCGGGGCTGGGAGCAGATGAAAGGGTTCTCATCTTCATTCTCTGTCTGGTAGTATTGCTCCAAATCCACCATGTAGGGGCTGAAAGAGTCCAGACAGGGTTGTGGTTTGCACACTGACTGCACACAATCTGACAAGGTAACATCTGGAACAGCAGAGTCTGAGATCTGCTATTCTGGATCCTAAGTGGTGGTTGTGTGTTGGTTTGGGTTTTTTTAAAGGGATCCCCTTGGACTTTCTGCAGCCCCACCAGGTGAGATGATGTCCCTAACTGGGTTTTGGCAAACTGAGGCAGTGCACTTGGCCACTCAGCAGCCCCTCTGATGACATTACTAAGAGTCAGTCCATCTGGAAGGGCTCTTGCTTTGACTTTAGGGGGACTAAGAGCAGGATTCTGCCCAACAGGGTTTCTCTGACATGTCTTTGCTGCAGTAAGATGGAAATCAGTCAGTTTAAGCTCCCATATCTCCTGTTCTCTTGGAGACGCTGAGAATGGCTTGGTGAGACTCTATGTACAAGGACCTCCCAAGCTTCCTGAGACACAGAGGCAGGACCTTCATCTGCATTTCACAGTGCCCATAGATAAGTTCTAAATTCCCTCTGAGGGTGGCCTTACCTCAGCAAACCAGGCAACACCACTCTACAGGGAGATGAAACAACCCATGGCTAGCCAGAAACTGGCTTCTTGCTCTGCACACAGCTATCTCCTTAATGCTGCCTGGACTCCCTCTAAAGCTTGCAAAGATATTTTTAAGCCTAGTTCAGCCCGGTTAATTCCCACAGAATTGCCTTTAATACCCTTCAAAGCTTATCTAAGCCCCTGGAATTCTGGCTCAATTAAACAGCACCCAAACCTGTGGTTCTATTGGATTTACTCAGTGGTGAAGCAGTCCCTCTGCTCCACTGCCGTGTACTTAACAGGGACGTGCCCTGGCAATGACTCTCCCCAACTGCCCTTTGAGGGCATGACCTACAAGAGGGGTGGCTGTTGATTAGGAGTTGCGTGGGAGAGGATAAGAGGTGCATCATGCCAGCTCCAGACCCAGGAGCCAGCCTAGCCACAGCAACGTCATCATGATCCTGCATGTGAGAGGCTCTGGGGTTGCAGGACTCCTCTGTCCTGATGTGGATCTAGCCAGATCGATTCCAAGTCAACATGAAACGTATGGTAGCTCCATCAGCCTTCCCTGGGGTTTAGGTGGGGCTACAAATGCCACACCAATAATCACCACCTAGCTGCTGAATGGGGTTCAGAGGTCAATGTCCTCACAAAAGCAGGACAGGCCGCGCGTTAATGATACACTGAATTGAGAAAGCCGGAAGGGTGGGGAAGACTTAGAGAAGTCCAGGGCTTTTTATCGGAGGATATCCTTGTCTCCTGGAGGGACAGACTTGCCCGAGCTGGAGAGACACTGCTGCTGCCTGCGCAGACTCACATGCTGAAGTTCTCGGGGAGGAAGCAGCGGTTCCTGAGCAAACCTGCCCACAGCTGGACTCCCACGATGCCAAAGATGAAGAAGACAAAGAAACAGAGGAGGAGGACGTTCCCCAGCATGGGTAGTGTGTCCAAAAGCAGCGTCACCAGGATGCGCATACCTGAGGCAAAGAAAAGTCCACACCTAATGCTTTTATTCCAGTTATTCCTGACCCTTTCCTTTCCATCCACACTTTGCTTTCCCCTGAAAGCCACTGCCTTCCCACCGACTGTCCTTGTCACCCACACGTGGCTTGAAAACCTCCACAGCTCCCCAAGTCTCCTCTGTTTCCACCACCCCAACCTCCTGAGATGCCCCCTCCTTCATCCGTGCTCTGTTCCCAGGCACACAACCTACCTTCCCTGCTCCTCTCCCTTCCTTCTCCACCTCAAGACCTCATTTCTTAAAGTTTTCTAGCAATTATATGTCTCCTTTCTCCTCTGAGACCAAACTCTGACGTTCTCCCTTGCTCAGGTGTATTTCTCTCCCTGCTCAGTATATATTAAAATTCCCTTTGCTCCCTAATTCTCCTCATCTACCCTAAATCCCCTCTCTTCCTTAAAATACAGGACTCTCTCTGGCAGTTAATTCTCACAAGTTCAGGAACAGCCAGTTCTGTAACAAAGACAAATTGATGGTGACTTCAACTTGACATTTACACACAAAAAAATTGATTTCATCTGACGTCTCTGTAATATTCTGCTCATCTCTCACTCTCTTTCTTTCCCCATCTTCTGCATTCTCTCACTCGCTTATATTGATTTTCATTTAAAGAAAGCTTTCCTGGTGCACCCTTTACTTTGATACTTCAAGAAGACTTTTTTTCTTTCTTCCCAATGCTGTCAACCTCCTCTATCAGGGTTTTGCCTCTACCCCTCTACTGGGGAACAACCACCTTGCGTCAACTCCTAATTAACTGAAATGACTTTCTGTGGTTACTGCATTTATCATCATACAAAACTCTCTTTTTTTTTCTTCTCCCCACCTTACATTTCTATCCCATTTTAACTACGTTGCAGAGAAGCCAAGATAAATTACCCAGGATTTCAAAATACATTAAGTGAATTACATCCCCAGTTAGACAGCGGTGGATAAATTCAGCCATCCATCAGTTCAGCGGCGGGGATAAAAAAAAAACCCACCAAAAAACCATTGCAAACAGGATTCTGAAGCTACCAGAATGATTGAAACAGCAGCAGCAGCAAAGCCAGATTAAGTTCAAGCATCAGGACCAGAAAAATAAATAGAGCCCAGCACCTCCAGCATGGGCAGACAGAACTGACGCTGATTAGTTCTTGTCAAGGCATTGGGCTGGTTCAGAGAGGGCAGCTCAGATTGGATTTGTCTAAAACAATGCTGGATTCAATACCCCAGGATTGTAGGACCAGGAAAACGACGTTCCTGATGCAGTTGTACTTAGGGTTGTCACGCCTGATCCATACAGCACCCGAGAAGGACAAAGCTCAGCGCTTCCCGCTCTGCCCAGCACGGTGCGGCAGGAACAGCTCCGTGGGCACCTGGCTGGGATTTGCCATGGGCAGTGCCGCTCCGAGCACAGGGCTGGGTGGCTGTCACCTGCCACCATGCAGGAGTGGGCAATGCCACCTCCTGCTGGGGGGGCTGAGATCTTCATGCATGACCTGATAAACCAGCACTGAATGGCCACCTCCTGTCCCTCCCAGGCTTGCTTTGGAGGTGGTGGGGTTTTGGGCTCTACAAACCAGCTCTGGGGAGCAGAGCAAGAGATGCTCCAAGATGCTCCTCAGCACCTCCCAGGGAGCAGTCTCCAGGCACAATACCACTTCCTTGCTTCAGTTTCTCCAGGAAATGATAGGATAGTGCAGGGGGGTGGGGGTAGTGTGGCTCAGACCCCTCTGCCCGTATCATCTGGCAAAGGCTGTTGGCTCTGTCAGATCCTATCACCTGCATCCCTTCACCTCAGCAGCCTCCTAAGACCTCTTTGGATGAGAAAGGCAGGCCTTTGAAGACAGACCTGAAAAACTTAGTGACTGGTGGCTCCTCTCTGACGCCACAGATGCTAAAATGAGTATAATTTAAAGTAGGAGAGCGACAGACACTGGAAACCAGAGCAGTGGTAGGACCTCGCACTACCAGGGCCTGGGTGAACCTTTGAGCATCCGTGTAAGATGGGAAGCATTTGTGTTTGCTCTTCCATCTTTGGGACACAAAGAACTTGCATCAACTGGGAGGAATAAGGACCCGACTTACTGGGGACCCTGTTAATGGCCCTGAGTGGCCGCAGGACACGGACGGTGCGGACCGCTGAGAAGCTGACGTTCTGCAGGTCCAGGGAGTACTCCAGCATCCTGTGGAAGACACAAATGCAGAGGAGCATCAAGAACCTTCCAGAGAAATGTTAGATTATCAAACATTATAAATCAAACATCATATGCCAACTGCTCAGAGGGACTTGTTACTGCATCTCTCCCATCAGGAAAGTTTGCCAGAGGAATTAATTAAGGGTTGTTTGTGTATCAGAATAAAGTCAATGACTGAGAACGTGATACACCAGCTCACACAGCCACAGATCTTCTCTCTCTCTCATCTGCTTTGATTACTGGTTTCACATAGGTCCAGGGTAGAAGCTTCTGAAAATCCCTGCACACTTCAGGAGGGCAATTTCCAAGCAAAGCCCTGTTCTTAACAACAATTGTACAGACACTCTAACGAACCCGGGTTTGCTGTGCTGAGTACTACCACAGCCCCAAAAAGTAGAGGAGCATCTTCTGGTACAGACCCCTTCCACAGGGCACAGAGGTGTGCAGCTCAGGGCACTGAGCTATGATGGCTCTGTCCTGTGGAGAGCATTGCTAGGAGGGACTCAGGTGGACAAGTGTCCAAATAAAAACTGATGGCACTTGTAGATACCAGTCGGGGCAAACATAGACAGAGGAACCTCCCAGTGTGTTATCTCACAGCTCACGACAATGAGGTGCAGCCTTGAAACGACTTAATCTGAGGATGCACTTGGACTGCTGTACGTCCTTGGAGTCCTCCAGGATGGTCTTGCTCTGCTCATGGCACAGGAGGGCCATCAGTCACGTCACCACCAGGACTTTGCTCTCCAGCCATGGGAAAACACAAGTTGTCTGCCTAAAAGCATTCTTGAAGAGGCAGAGCCAGGCAGAGGCAAGGAAGAGGGCCACGAGGTTCTCCACAAAGCCAGGCTCTCACCTCCATAGGCAACCACAAGATCTTAATCTCTTCCAAAAATTATCAAATTCCATCTTAGAGCTAGCTGAAGCCTAACTTCCAGCCAGAATTTGTTCAGGACAAGCTCATTTGTTCTTATGCCTGTGCTGTCTTTTAAGTAGCTTCTCTAGCTCTTTGTCCCTGGTGTTTACCCACCTGATGTATTTACAGAGGACAAATCACATCTCCTCTCAGCCTTGATTTTGCAAAGCCAAACAAACGAAGCTCTCCCAGCCACATCTCAGACAAGCTCTCTGTTCCCCAGTCACAACCTTTCTCCACACTTGCCCTGGCCTGAATTAATTTTACCTGATTAGACATGAAGGTTTTGGACGAGGCTTTGCCAGTACCTTGCACAGAGGCATCAGCACTGCCCCCTCCTCCCTGCTGGGAATCCCTCAGGATCCCTCAGGGCCATGGTAGCTTTGCCCCGGCTGCAGCACTGGAGGTTTCTGCTTTTGCTGTCAGCAGCCAAACCCACTCTCCTCTCTCCCAGCCATCAGCGGGCGAGGAGCACCCAGGCTGGAGAAGACTTTCTAGTCCCCAAATGCACAGCTCCACACTCGATTACAGTGACATTTTATCCCATTCCTCATTATAGGATGTAATGAGGATAATGATGACCAAACCACATCCAGAATGGAAATAACCTGTTCCTCTGTACTTAGCTGATGCCCACAGCTGTGGGACAGCCCCAGAACATGAATGTTGGACAGACACGTGGATGCTACAGTGGTTTCCTTGTCTGCCAAAGCTCACCTGGCCCCAGTGACAAAACCAGCCCCTTCCTCCGAGCATGGGACTCACTGCAGTAAGGAAGCACAGGGGTAATGATTTTCCTGGCATATAATGGTTCCCAAGTTCCACTTGCTGCTTGAAAATTTTTGTGCAGTTTGCAGGATTCTGGTAAAAAGTCCCTGTCAAACATACAGCTTTTCTTTCATCCATTATTAAAACAGAGGCTCCCAGCAAAACTCAGCGCAGCATATGGCTATCTGCACCACAACGAATCTTCTTCTGATTAACAACAGCTCTAGACTCACTTCCAGAGATGCGTGTGCTTGCAGTCTGCAAAGGGCATGCTGGAAAGTGCATTTAGATTTAACATATTAGAGAACAAAACAACGATAAAACAACAACCCACCAGCTTGAGCCAACACCTGGACACCAAGACCAAGCACAGGTAGGTTCTCTCCTACCTCTGCTGCCAGATGCTGCTACCAGAGCCGGCGTTACAGCACCGCAAGCTCAGCCCCTGACCTAGACCCACACGTTGCTTGTAGCTAACAGCTCAAGAGCCTTGAGAGAGCCCAGTATGGGAGGAAAAGAAGGTTGGTAAAAATCAGTCACTAAAGAGCAAGTCCAATGAGAATCCCACCAACTTGCCAGCTCAAAGGTCACTTGCCAAGGTGATGGGATGAATGGGAGGAATCAATCCACATCCCTGGCAAGGGGAGATACCCAGAGAGAGCAAATGTCAGGATGTCACCAACTGGCAAGGTGACAGGTGCGTTTATCAGCATATATAACATTTACGTGCTGCAAATCTGCAGCGCAAAAAGCCCCCGATGAAGCTTCAGCTCAAATGTCACCTCTGTTCAGATGGGAAAGCACGAAGCCTGTCAGCGCCTCTGCCACGGACCCGGGTGCCCGGCCGAGTTAAGGGCTCTGAAAAATACTCAGCATTAAATAGGCTGGATTCACAGCAAACGCTGAGCCTCGTCAGCGTGATCAGCAACCCCCGATCGCTGGAGTTATTCAGAAGGAAAGCGGAAACATTTAGGATTTCTAAGAATAAAAGCGGAGCATCTGCAAAGCCAGACGTACAACGGGCTGGTGGTGGGATGCAGAGAGAGAGAGAGCTGATGCAAACCTTTGGCAAACACTCCTCCAAGAAGGAAAACTCCAGGGACTCAGCAGACAGACAGACACAAGGGATGCCCAGGATGGACCAGGCATCAGAAATTCACTCCTGTTCTGCCGGGAGATAGAGAGACTCTGAGCACGCCGGTGCCTCTTTCATATAAAACCCAAAGCCTCGGGAAGGATCTCATAAGCAGTGCCAGGCAGCAGCCCTGCCTGCGGCAAAGGGCTTGCAGAGGTGATGCTCAGGAGCATCACGGGAAGGGTTGAAGAGGCTCTTCTTACCCAGCCAGCCTCTAGCAAAGAACACAAATGCCAGCAAAGCCCTTTCCACAGCTGCCCATTCTGGCTTCTATCACCCACCCTGCTCCCTCCCATCCCCGGGATCTGCTTGGGAAGCAGAAGACTGTGAAAATCAGAGCCATGGAGTTTGGGCTGAGGGGGCTTTCTGAGGAAAATGGGCTCTCCCCTCTCACAGCTCGGTGCTGGGGGTGCTGTGCAGCCAGGGGACACGACGACGGCCACATACGTAACCTGTAGCAGAGCAGCAATGCCTGCAGCATCCCCAGGAGCTGCTCACTCCTCTGCCCACAGAGGCACAGAGCTGCTGCTCACTGTCAGCAAGAGATAGGCTCAGATTTATTCCACTTTAAAAGCTTTCCAAAACTGGGCATATATAGGCCCCCTTTATCTACAAAGCACAGCAATGGGCAGATGATGTTAAGACATCGGTGCTGGAAAAGACAAGGGGAAATTAGGCAGCATCGTATCTTCAGAAAGCGGGAATGAAATTCCCTCCCGGCTCTCGCCGTCTTTGCCAGGCTCCTGCTCTTGCTCAGGCACTGCTTTCTAAGCCTCTCGAGCCTCACCGCATTCGTGGGTGTTGCTTAATTTTAAAAATACTCACTTTAATCAAGCTGAAGGAATAAAAAGAGTAACACTGGAGGGAGTGTGAGCCCTGCAGCCTGCTGGAGCCGGCCACACAGAAGTACCACGTGTCCCAGTCAGGACATTTGACTAATGAGGCTTTTGAAGCAGTAGCAAGTTCAGCTGAAGAACTGAAACTAAATTATCTTTTTAAAAGTCCTAAAACATTGCAAAACAAGGTTTTTTCAGGTGGATTTGATTCAGCTTAGCTGCATGGGAGTTTGCTAAGGGATTTCTTTTACAGAGGAGGTTTCTGTGAGTCAAGGATGCAGCCAGCTCCGGATGCTCTCTGCTTTGAAGGCTGCAAAGGCACTAAGGTGGCACGGAGCAGAGAGCATCCACAGTCAGGGGGTTTGCTGGCCCTGGGTCTTGTCTGGTCTTCATCCTCCCAAAAGTCACTTAAAGCAACAAATTGCAAACCTCAACCTCAGATCTGGAACTCATGACGGTCTGTGATCATGAGTATCAGCTTGATGTGGTTCTGCCACCTCAGAGCAAAGAGCACCTCATGTGGGATGGGCCAGGATGCAGCAGGGCTCTGGAAGGAGGCTCCTGGCTCCCAGGACACTCGCATCCATCCCAGAAAGCAGCGGAGAGGGGCAGGCTCCTGGGAGAGGGTTTGGTGCAGCCTTCACTGCAGCTCAAAGGGGCTGTGGCTGTGACTGCACATTGGGTAATTGTGTGTGCAAATCGGCCACTTACACGGGCAATTACCCCATAGCTCTAAGGGTGCCCAGGCAGCGCAGAGGGCATCGCACGCCCACGTCTCCAAGGCGCTGTTCCTCGGTGTGAGAGATATCAATACATGCAGGCAGAGGGGATAAAAAAACAACATTCATTCCTGCCTTCCTATTATTTTAATATCTGGTTATTTAAGGGATGAAGGGACTAATAATCAGCCTTTGCCCAGTGTGGCAGCAGGAGGCTGCAGCAGGGACTCCTGTGGGCAGCCCCACACCTGAACCAAGGAGTTGAAGCGGCCCTTTTATCAGCCTTGTACAGCCAAAAGCACCCTTCAGAAGAGCCCTGCCAGCTTGTGAGGCAACACGGTGCTGCGAGGTGAGGGCCACATGCTGGAGACTTCACCCAACGCACCCAGCAAGAACCGTGTTCTTGCTGCTGCAGCCACAGGATCCTGGCTCCCCATGGACCCACTTTGGCAGCATCATCCTTATCCCAATTTCTGAGTTAAAGAGCTTTCCAGAAACCACATGGTGCTTTTGGTTTAGATGGAGCAGGGACGGAGTGGGGCACTGCAGCATCCCCTTTCTCTCCCAGTACCTATGAATACAGCAAGGCTTCCTGCAGCGTATTTCATCCCTGAAACTTGGCACTCAAAACCAGGAGGGAGCAAGACATCCTTATGGGTTGTTTAGGAAGGCTTCAGCAGAGCTAAGTCTTTAATACAGCCTCCAACACAGGGAGGAAAAATCATAACGAACATGAGAAGCAGCGTTCAGGAAGCAAAGAGAGAAAGAGTGTCTCTGTTTCTGAAGAAAGCCGCCTGCCAACACCTCCAGCCCCAGCTCATCTCGAATGGTAAGCAAAATATTCCAGAAGTGGTTAACTTTCCCACAAAGCCTTTTAAGAGGCCTATTACTGTACAATGAACAAAGCACAAACACGACTCTGCGGACTTGGCCAAACAACTGACTGAGCTGGGAGTAACAACAGACCCGCACAACTCAAACACAGGATGATGCACAGCCCTGCTCCGAGGGGAGCAGAATGCAGGCATGGACCCAGAGCCCTGCTTGACCCTGTGTCTAGAGCAGGCAGAGAGGAACCCTGTAAGCTCTCACAGCACCAAATTATCCCACTGAATTATCCCCTGATTTAAAACTTCTTTCCTTGGAGAAGAAATAAAAATTTACTGTTGCAGGGTTTTTGTTGCTCTGGGTTGGTTTGTCTGGGTTTCTTTTTTGTGAGAATGGTTTAAAAGGCAACTCGACCCAGAGGGATGCAGAGGGTCAGCAAAGCCCTTATCCGAACAAATTCAAAACAAGCCGTTGCCTCGCAAGCTGGTGGGACCACAGGATGGGGAGAGGATGGAGATGGGGAGAGGATGGGGACAGCTTGAGCTGAGGAGCAGCAGACCTCAACCTGTGGCTATCTCCTCCTGCTGACGGATGGGACCAGAGGTCCCCATGCCCTGCCCACAGTAGGGGTAGGCAGAACGCATGCAGGGTCTCAAAGCAACCAGGGGGTAAGGGTACATCTCCCTCCCACTGCCATGGTTCACAAGCCCAAGCCTCAGCCAGCACTGAGCTGTAAATGTTTCTGCATATTTTTGGATGTAAACAAGTGTTCATCCTCAACACATCAGCACCTTACGCTGGGAGAGGTCGAAATTGTATTGAATCATCTTTAGAGGGTGAAAGCCGGCTTGCAACGCCTGTTAACCTTCAAGTGTTCTCTTAAAACCTAACTCCCCAAATCCTCCTCTTTAAAATAACACAGCATAATTATGCCATTCATCACTTTTCTCCCCCTTCCCTTTTCCCCGTGCAGCTCCGTAACCTACAACCGAAGCCATGTTTCGCTGAGCTGAGTTTTGATAATACAGCGCTATTCTCATCTCCAGCAAGTTTTACTGTAATTACAGAGATGTGTTGCAGACATTACACAGTCTACAATTAGCACTAATTGCATTACATTGTCACAAAGAAGTCATTTACTCTCCATGAGCTCATGAGATCGGTCTGGACAGTTTAACAGAGCCGAGAAGTACTTAATGGCATGCCACGAAAGTGGCCGGGAGCGCGGTGGGAGCCAGCACGGCACCCGAGTGACTCTCCCAGCCCTCTGCAAGGGGTAGATTTGGGGTAAACATGCCCCAAGAGATTTCCTTGGGGTCTCAACCTCTGTCAGGTCCAGAAACTTCTCAAGGAACACGGAGGGTGAAATACTACAAGTTTTGGGGTTTTTTTTTTGAAGCCTCCCCTCAACTGGTGGTGGTGGGGAAGGGTTTCCATGGGAGGACTGCCAGTGGGACCGTACAGCCCCAGTGCGCAGCACATCCCACATGCCCCTGCATGACATACCTTCCCCACGTGATGCCCTGAAGACACAGCAGGCTGGTTCTCCTCTCTCTCCCCTTGGCATCACCTCCTGCAGCCCACAGGCAGGGAAAGCAGGACAGCAAGAGACTGGGACGTGCGGGGGAGCCCACGCTGGCCTGCTGCTTCCTGGTATTGCATGAAAACGAGGAGGAAAAGGTGGGGAGGTGGAAGCACGAAGACATCAGTTTGTGAATCTCTTACCCTGTCATTTCACTGGGGACCCAGGATGCAGCCCTCACATGAGACCTACCTAAAAATGTGACTTTATCAAGCACCTAGCAAATACAGCGGGGATTTGAGCATCACTTTCCTCCACGGCCCCTTTCCTCACACCACACACCTGTCGAGATGCCAGGTGCCTCCATGTCGAGCTCAGCTCATCCCTTGGCCCTGTGCTCTGCTGTGCACACCGTGGTCTGGACGCTCATCAGGGTAATTTGCCCTGTGTGGGAAGCACAGAGCTGTAGGAGGAATTTCCTTCCATCCAGTTGGGATCTGACCCTGCAGTGCTTTTCTCTCTTATCCTTACAGGGGCTTTTACCTACATCTGGAGTCTAGTAACGGGCTTGGGTCCTTATTTTCTCCTCTGTCACAGCAGTGGCCCATTCCTGCAACCCCTTTGGCTCTCCCTGGCACTCGATGGCACTGGGGATGGCTGAGACATGCTCCAGGACCGCAGCGATGCTCCAAGCAGGATGCAGCACTCCAGGATGGATGGGGAGGGCTGGAGGAGAATGCAAGGGCACGAAAAGGAGCAGAGGAAGCAGGCACTGGGGGAGGAGAGGCCCCGCTTTGTATTTAAATCCAGTTCGATCCTTTGTCAGCTGAATTGGTTTTGACGGGGCCCAGATGGGAACAGTTCATGCACATAAAAGAAAGACCCATCATCTAGCGAGAGGCAAAGCTGACCTGGCAGGAGTCACGGGAGCGGTCAAGCTGTGAGGCTGGAAAACCTCTGCAACCAATAAATGCCTCCGCGCATCGGGGATACGGGAAGGCGTCTGCATCAGCAGGGAGGTGGGCGCCACTAACCACTCTCTGCCCAGGGAAGGGGGCGGCTCTCGCAGACCCAAACACCCACGTGGATGCAGTAGGTGAGTAGGAGACGGGATGCTCACTTAAGCAAAGTGCAGCTATATTTTGGCTTAGGAATTAGGATGGTCTTTGCTGATGTCCCTCTAAGACTGAGGTCCCTCTAAGACTGAGGTCTCATCACAGCAGCGTCTCCATAGAAGAACAACAAGGATAACTCTAGCTCCAAAGACTCTGCAAACTCGACAGGCAAGGCCAGGACCAGGCTGGGAGGGAAGTGCAGCAGCACCCTGGGGTGACAGAGCTGGAAGCAGCCCAGAACCCACCACTGTGCCTCCCTGAGTGCCCCTTGGGGATGCCTGGCCTTGCTTGTGGACGGGTCTTCCTCACAATTCCATGATAAGAAATGATGAAGAAGAAATAACGAATGCACAGGGTGATTCTGGAAGGCTCCAGCCATTAGCTGTGCTCCTGATGATTACAGCCTTAGAGTTGATCAGGACCCGAGGTCCCACCTTGTCCAAAATCACACCACTGCAGCCCTTAATGTTGCTCAGATACTTCAGGAGGAAACTTTGAGCCCTCTGCTAACCACAGAAGCCAGAGGCTGGTGCACAAGCAGATTACAGGGATGGTTACAGCTCTTGGCCTTTCTGCCCTCCATCTCTGCCTCCAGCTTGAGTCTTGAGCTGTGCTCCATCTTTCAGCATCTCCAGCACCCGACAGCAACGAGTTTCCCAGGCTGTGGATGCACTGGGAGACCTGGCACCTCCTTATTGGTTTTACTGGGCTACTGTTTTGGTCGTCCCAGACACCTGGCAGAGATGTGTGCCATGAGCCTGTGGGGCTGGCGATGGACCACAAGCAAAGCCCACTGACATACTGCCCCGTCTTGGGGCACAACAAGCCCACGCCAGAGAAACAGCCCAGCTGGAAGGGTCCCCTTTTCCCTTCCAGAAAAACCCAGTAAATTTGATCTCTAGCTCTATCAAAAGAGGAAAAAAAAAACCCCACTGTTTTCCCAAAGGTCTTCAGGTTCTTGGAACAGGGAGAGGAGGCAAGGGCCGGCAAGTGATTCGTGTGTCAAAGAAAGTCAGCTCGCTGGCCAGGGGCCAGGGACTTTTCATGTGGATTTCCAGTCTCTGCCAGGAGACTCTCGGGTGCTGGAAGAGCCTTTAATTCAAACCAGGTGCCTCTGAAAGGAAACACTCAAAAAGGCAAACTTGGTCCCTTTCCCTCACACACACACACAAAAAAAGTACAATAATGAGGGCAATCACACACATTTCACTCAGCTCTGGTCCCTGGCACGCTGCTCTGCGCTCACAGCCACCCACTCCTCCACCACCTCGCCTGATGAAACTGAAACCAACATCAGGATGGAGGGAGAAGAGCCGAGCCCAGCGCTGGCCAAAATCCAGCACAAACAGCTTTTGTCACCCTGCTCCACTCTCGACACGAGATGAACATCAGGTCTCCTGTGAGCAATGGAGAGGACCAGAGGGACTGCTGCAGAACCAGGCTGGACAATGCCAATGGCACCAAGGTCCAGCAAGTCCTCAGCCTCCACTATGACAAGCCAGACACTTCCCCAAATGGGATGCTCACCAAGTCACACCACAAATGACAACAGAGGTGTGTGGGGAGAGGAGGACCCGCTACGTCAGGCTTACCCTGCGATGACGATGAAGAAGTCCAGGCGGTTCCAAGTGTCTCCCAAGTAGCATTTCTTCCCAAAAATTCCCAGCGCAATCATCTTGACAATCATCTCCACAGCAAAGAAGGCAAAGATGAAATCATCGAAGCTCTGCAAAAGGAAGGCATGGAGGAGGGATGCTCCTGCATTGCTGCATGCTCACACCAGGGAAGGGAGTTAGAGACCTGAGACCAACAAGGTCTCCTCTTGCAGCACCAAGGGCAAAAATCTCTGGGCAGAGGCAGTGCTGGGAGCAGCCTGATGTCTTCCCCAGCCCAGTTTGGCCATTAGCACCCACAGCATGGGATAAAGGGCCAAAAATATTTTAGCCTCTGCTTTCACCATAGATTAACCCCCTCCAAAACTCTGCAAGCGAGGCTTGGCAATGTTGGGGCTGGCACAGCCCAGACAGGCTCTGCCTGATGGCACCGTGTGTCCCCATCCAAGCACCAAAATCAGCATTTCTTTATATGCTGGATGCACAGCCAGCACAGACAGGACCCAACCATCCCAGGACATGATGCCACCTCCACCACAGCTCGGTCCTTCCCACCCCACCAACGCAAGGCTGCCATTAAGCTAACCACAGGCAGCTGGGCCGTACCTGGAGGATCCTGCAGCGCGGCGAGTCGCAGGCGATATCCTCGCAGGGGTGGAACATGCCCAGCGTCACGCAGTTGAGCAGGATCACCAGCATGCTCACCCTCTCAAACCACCTGCGTGGCAGCCTGTCAAGGAAGCGGCTGATCCAAACGAGCGCCCGCGAGAGGCCACCACTGAATCCAGGGGGTAACCAGGGCTACTCTGGTCCGTAAGGCAAGGCATGCACAAGCTTCTCTGGGTTTTATTGGGCTTTGAGCAGAAAGCCTGCCCGCTGTTGGGATACCCACATGGCAAACCAACGGCGTGTTGTCCCTGTGCTGATATCAGCAGCCACAGCTGATGTGAAAACCACTATAAAACAAAAGCTGCCTGGCAAGAGTGCTGAGCGTCGATGTGATGGGTTGAAAAATTAAAAGAACTACATCAACTTTTAGGGAAAAAAAGAAAAAACCCTGCTGTTAATTCCCTCTCCTGGCATTTTACAGAAAAGCACTTTAACAACTTTACAATTTTCTATTAACCATGTCACGGCTTATCCCAGGGGCGCTTCCCTGAAATCACGGCTTGAACTTTTTGTTCCCAGTCCAAATTAAGACTGTCAAAACCATTAACCAACCACCTAAAGAGCCTTTAAGACCATGAGGGCCAGCAGAGCCCATCCCCTACCCTGACTGCTGCCTCTTGGGGCAATTTTAAAGAGCTGAGCTGTCGGGACAACCTTTAGACACTGCAACTTTTGGGGCAGAATAAAGTGTGCTGCTACACCACATCCTCATAGTGATGGTTCAATCCTGGTACCCAATTCCTGCATCCTTCTAGGAGGAGGGATTTCTATCTTGCTGCCAACTGCCTGGGGCAGAGAGATGCAAAATCTGGGAGCTGGTGAAATGCGGTGCTGGGGTTGTCTTCCAGCCTAGCATGGAAAACAGCCCATCGACCACCGCAACCCACAGTCGGGGCCACACTCCTGCCTGGGCGCAGGCGGTGGCTTCCCAGTTCTAGGAAAATAAGCATAGCCCTTGCCAGACGAGAGCTTTCGCTGCAGCACCATAGCGGGTGGTGTTTGGGAGCCCGTGCTGTAGCGTTATCTGGCTGGGGAAGATGAAGGTGAGGATGAATCAGCAGGTGCCTCCCCGCCGGGTGCCCGGGGCTGGAGTGTGCAGCTCCTGCCACCCATCCTGGGTAAATTCCTGGGAAATCACACAGGGCTGAGTCACGGGCTTGGTCGTCTGCAGTCTGGATCTTTTAATTGGAAGAAATGTTTACAAGATAAAGGGATAGACATTCCAACTGTCAGGTCGGGGCTATGGGCTGGAATATTTAGCCCAAATATAGCCCTGTGGGGGCAGGCATGGAGGGCAGCTGCTGCAGGGGATCTGCAGGAGTTCCCTGGCTTGGGGGAATGGGGCTGGAAAGCATCCCATGTCCATGACTCTGCCAGCAAGGAACCACAAAGGCCTTGAGAACACAAAGAATTTTAAAAAATCAACCCCCCTAAGATCCCAAACGGGTGACAGAAGCAGCGTGTGCTTCCGCAAAGGCTGTGTGAGATAATCAGCTGGAAAGTGAGGACGCTCAGGGGTAGCCTGCAGAGGAGGTCTGGTCACAACCTGCAGAGAGATGGATGCTTCCCCTGACAGGCAAAGCTTCATGGAAATTCTTCAGTGGCAGTGGAGAAGACCCTGCCCTGGGGCTGGCTCTCCTCCACGGGATGCGGGACCTGGGTGATGCTTGTACCATGGCAGGAAGCTGCTCGGTGCTGGCTGGGGACCTCAAGCTGCCAAGCAAGCAGAGATGGACACAGCCATGATGTGCCTCTGCCTGGAGTCGCTCTGGTCCCACCTCCCACTCTGAGACCTGGAGCAGCCCTGACACCGACCCTAATGCCCATCCGGGGCAGCTGAGTGGATCCAAGCTCGCTGCAGCCCCCTGCCCAGTGCAAAGGGCTGAGTGGTGGCTGAGATGGGAGGAACAGCTCAGGGAGGCACCCAGAGCACCATCCCTGCCCCAGCCGCAGGTGCCCTTGGATGCTCATTAGCCTGGCAGCACTGGCGCTAATTACAAGTTGAGGGTAGCTAGGAGCACATAGCACCCCAAAGATGCCACATCCTATATATGAGGGGGCATGAGGCACAGCCAGGAGGGAGATGTGGAGGCCAGCAGCAGAGCTGCACCCACCAAAGGCTGCCCTCCACACTGCCCTGCTCAGTGAGGCGATGGCAAACGCCTCCCTGCATCCTGTCCCCCCTAGCTCCATCCATGCCCCCAGCCCCAGGCTGGTCCCTGCCCTCCCACCCCACACCCCAACTCCCCTGGCAGGAACAAACATCCCTCAGGAAGAAAACCACCCTGGGGAAGGAGGGTACCAGGGTGCAGGAGGGGAGATCATTTGCTGACAGCAGGTTTCCCAGCTTTAGCCACAGACCCCCTCATCAGCACATCACTCCCTCAAGCAAACACATTTCAGTCCAATAAAACACTTCACCCTGATTAATATTCCTGGGCCAGGGACCCCAGTGGTGCCCACAGCAGTATGTTAATGTGCAGCTGATAGATCAGAAGAATGGGGGGGATGTATTTTATTTTTTTGCCCCCCCTTTTCTTTTTTTTCCAGCTGAATGAAACTTCAAGCTCTTTCTTCAGCTAATGGGATTTTCAGAGGCACACAAAGTGCTGATGGCTACGGCTTTGTACCGACCCTCCTCTGAGCCCAGAGGCTGACAAAGGGAAACTCTTCAATTAGCAAAAGCAGAAAGTGCTTTATTGAATGTCGCTCACTGCTGCCACACGGGCAGTGAAGGGGCAAAGGGCTTTGGGAAGCACCACAGACAGCCCTGGTCCTCAGCCAGCAGCTATGGAGAGGAGTAGGAGGTGGCATACACCCAGCGCTGCACTGGGGTGAGTGGCTGTACCAGCACTGAGCTGAGCCATGGACCACGTTGCAGAAGATAAATATTTGCCAGGAATGGGGGGTCCTGCCCTCCCCTTGTGCTGAGCAGGTGGGGAATACAAAGCTGACATTGAAAAACAATAAATAATGGGGTTCCCACACACACAAGAGGTAATCACCCCCTCTGCTCCATCCCACAGAATCATAGACTTTTAGGGGTTGGAAGGGACCTCGAGAGATCATCGGGTCCAACCCCCCTGACAAAACGGGTTCCCTAGGACAGGTCGCACAGGTAGGTCAGCCCCAACTTTTCAGGGTTGCCCGCTCACCTCAGCTTATTCTTTAAAAGTCCACATTTTTTCTAACAGCTCAGTCAAGACAGACAGCTGAAATGCTCACAGGCTCTCCTCCATTTAAAAAAAAGAAAAGAACTGTGCCTGGCACACAAAAACATCCAGTAACGCTCGTGCTGTAACTCCTAAAATCCATCCCATAGAGAGCACAAAACAAAGGGAAAAATATCCAGCAGTCACTCCCTTGTCACAAACAGGAGCCTCTGCACAGAGTCAGAGCCCTCAGCCCCCTTCCCACCCCGAGCGAGCCCTGTGCTACCTGCCCGCACTCGGCAGAGCCCGACCTTTTGTAATTA
The DNA here is from genome assembly GCA_013400835.1 of Zapornia atra. NCBI lineage: Eukaryota > Metazoa > Chordata > Aves > Gruiformes > Rallidae > Zapornia > Zapornia atra. Next base: position 254,848 of record VZTU01015195.1, read on the forward strand.
AGAGGCAAGAGCCCCAGATTCAATTAGCCAGCACTACCCAGCTTAATGTAATCTAAAGAGAAAGATATTGCATTATGCTTGCTATGATTTGGTTGCAGAAGTTTGGATCAAATTCCCCAGCAAGTGAATTAAAAGGGGAGCTGTTGCTCGAGGGCAGCAGCAACCGCGAGGACGGCAGGCGCGATGCTCGGTCCAACAGCAGCCCAGGCTCTCTCCACCCAGCCAGAGCACACATCCTGCTCCTGGTGTGCTCTGTGGCTTGGAGACAGGGAGAGCGGGCACCACCATGCCACAGCATCACCTGTTCCCAAAAAATGTGGTCCCTTCACCCAGGGGGTGGTCCAGGCATCCTCACCAACAGCCAAGGCAGGAGGGCAGGGTTTGGTGATGGTTACAGGACACATGCTCTTCCATGGGATTGATAGTTATTTCTTCCCTTGTGCTCTGCTATTCCCAGGTGGCTTCTGCCGTTCCCCCTCTCATCCACCCCTGCATCACTCCTTCCTGCTCCAGCTCCTTCCCTGACCTCCTCCTCCATCTCTCTGCTGGTGCTCCAGAAAAGCAGTGGCTCCCCCACAATGAGCCGCCATCCTGCCATGGTCAGGAGAGGGGGTGGGATCCCCTGAAAGCTCCACAAGCCAGGTGGGAACTGAGGGGGCTTCAAGCTTGTGTCCCACAGCAAAACCCAACCACAGAGATGCGTCACTGTGCCTGGATCTGGCCAGGTGACACCTCGGCTCTGCTCTTCATTTTCTGGGGCAAGAAGCAGTGTTGGGACCCACGGCCACACTTGGGACCCCCAGTACCACCTGCAGACATTTCTCTGGTGCCAGGCAAAGCCTTTGCTCTCCAGGACAGTGGCTGGGATTTGACAAATGTGCCAAAAGCACTGCCAAGGCCTGGAAATTTTCTGTGCAAATGTGATGTGAAAATTGGGTTGAAATGACAGCTTTCCCCTGCAGTGTCACCGAGTCCCACCAGCTTAGGAGTGACACTGGGATAAGCTGCAGACGTTAATGAGAGCGGAGTTTTAGGCTTCATTCATATCATCCAGAAATAGCCCCTTTGACAGGAGCATAATGGGACTTCCAGGGTCTGGCCTTTGGGGAGGGGGACAGGGGGGCGGGAGGAGGCAGGGACTAAATTCCTAGAACATTAATTCAGGCTGTTTGCAAGGGAAATTAAAAGTCCTCAGAATTAAATATGCCTCACGGATGGAAATAACAACCCCTTCCCTGCTTCACCTCCAACTGCACCAGGCCAAGAGGAAAAGGCTTTTAACATCATGCCCATCTGAAAGGTTAGCAGATTCCAACCACGAGCCTGGACATTTAACTGGATTTGGGTTTTTTCCCCCTATCATATTCCTTCGAAAGCAAAACTGGTGCCCATCTTTGGCTTTCCGCCTCGGCAGGAAGACATTTGCATCCCGTTGGATGCTGTGTGCCAGAGGTCTTCTGAGAGCATCTTTGCCCGGTGAATCCTGATTGCCTGGCTTTTCCAGGTGTGGCACCTTCCCTTCCCTCTGGAGAACGGTAGCACGGGGTGAAGCAGGGAAGCTGCAGCAGGTTTACAGCCCTTCCTTCAGCATCACACTGACAGCACAAACGCTTTTTTCCCTGGTGGTATGGATAACCCACTACAGGCATGACAGCCCTGGGCACACTCAGAATCACAGAATCACAAGGCTGGAAAAGACCTTTAAGATCATCAAGTCCAACCGTACCTGTCCTCTGCTAAACCATATCCCTAAGTACCTCATCTACCCCCGCTCCCTGGGCAGCCTGTTCCGATGGAGCGTGTGCCTCCAACCCCACAGTCCGCAGGGATTCACGCCAGGCAGGTCCGTTCCTGGAAAGCAAAGCCAGAGGCACTCCTCTGCTGGGGCCGCAGCAGAGGGGTTTAAAAATTCAAACATTACTCAGAGAGCATTTACACAACGTGCCCAGCGCTGCCATGTCCCAGGTCACCACATCTGGCAGCCCAAGCACGCGCTGCCCGGAGCCAACACGACCCCACTGAGCCCGGTGCACCCTTGACATCCCCGTCCTCAGGCTCCAAGCTGGGAAAAAAAACCAGGCAGGGAGCATCCCTGCCTCATCACTGCTCATCCCTGCCTCATCACTGCTCATCCCTGCCTCATCACTGCTCTGCAGCTCTTCGAAACCGCTTCCCTCACAGCACAGACGGACCCAGGAGGATTTTAATTCATGCAGCTTCACAATTAAACCTGGGAAACCAAAACAGGGCGATTATTCATGCCAGTGTTTTTTGGAAATTTCATCTCTAATTTATTTTCCCTTGCAGATATTCAAGGGGATGCACCGGCAGCTGCTTCCCTCTGCCACGAAACAGCCGCACACTGCTCCCGCCTCGCCAGTGCCGCGGGGCCACAGCCACACAACGGTCCCCAAAGGCCCCATAACGCACAATAGCGACCGTACAGCCCAAAAGTAGAGGGGAAAAGGGGATTTGGGGGAGTAATCGTCTTAATCATCTTTTCATTTTTTTCCTCCCAAAGATTTAAGAGCCGCACTGCCGGCTGCAGGCAGGAGATGCTCTCCTCTGCCTCGGAACCGCAGCTGCCTCTCAAGGGGGATGTAGGATTTGCTCAGCAGCGCGGAGGAACCCTGCTCAGCCGCCCAGGTGATGAAGCAGAGAATCAGGCTGTATTTAGAGGGGATGAAGCTTGATAAAAAAAGAAGATGTTGTGTCAAAATTAAAAAAAAAATCCTGACAAGGTTCTTCTTTGCTTTACTGGTTTGGAATTGGTTGCCCCAGAACCTTTTAAATTTGTACTTAAAGTGGGTTTTTTTTTCCCAGTAACCAAAAGGTTTTAAAATCTTATTGCTTAAAGAGATGAAAAAAAAAAGATTAAAAAAAAATTTGTGCGAGCTGAGTGTCTTGCATAATCCCCAAACTTCAGAAGCCGAAGCTTTTAAGAAAAGCCCTACATTTCACTTGCAATTAACTCCTGAATGGGGAGCTGGGAGCTGCTGGCAGCCTGGCCGTGGGACCAGCACCCGGGAGGACGGGTGCTTAAGGTAAAATAAAACAAAATGAAGTGCAAGAGCACTTCATCTCGCCAGCTGCTTCACCAGCTAATGCCCAACGCCCCTCGCTACCCAGCACCAATGAAGAGCAGCAGTGGCCACGAAGACTCCCTCACCCAGACAGAGCCCAGCAGAAGCCCCATCTGACCCAGACCTCCCGCTCACTCTGCTCCCATCCCTGGTTTCACACCTTCTAGTGATGCTTGGGTGGCTCAGGGACAGGGCCTCTTTCCCACTCACCCCAAGGTCAAGCTGCAGAGCTGGGAGCGTTCCCCAGCGCACACACGCCTGCCCCCATCCTCCTCCACACCAGCCATCACCTCCCAAAAACAGAGACCCAGGATGCGCTCCCTCCCAGCGGCTCACACCAGGTGTTAACAAAGATGTTGTGAGCAGCAAGATCCATCCTAATAGACCCATCCTCTGCAGGGGGACTTGAGGTTACCAGTTAAAACACACCAAACATGCCAAAGCCGCTGTTGGTGTTTGATAACACATTTAAGACCTTTTCTCCCACCACGCCTTACAAAGTGCACAGTGGATAGAACCTTAATCCCCAAATATATATATATTTAAAGTCGCTCGCTGTAAGCTGTCCCTTAATAGTGTCCCTTGAAGCTCGGTGAAGCAGAAGAGTGTCAAGGCTGGCTGCTCACCGGGACGTATCCACAGTGCCCAGCGGTGCCACCCCTCTCGTGATGCACAGCCCCAGCTGTGCTCCAGGCTGGGAGGAAAAAAACCATGGAAAGCCAGGTAAAACTCTGCCACGTGGACAGACGTGCCTTCTCCTCATGCCCGTGTGGAAAAGCACCTTGTGTGGAGTTAACCAGAGACTCCTCTGTCTCACTAAGAGACTTGGGATATTTGGGATACTCTCGAGTCTCTGCCATCCCCGGTTCGCTTGCTGCATTACTCAAGACAAAAGCTGTTATGCAAGGCTTCCTAAACAAGTTGCAGTGAAATCTTTGTAACATCCTACACCGACACATAGTTGGGATATGTCACATATTTGTCTTATTTTGTTCCTTCTTTGTCCTTTTTTTAGTCTCCTTCTACTTTTTCCCCCTTGGAAGTACGCTGGTTCCCATGGAAACAGTGATGTTATGGGTATGGACAGAGCTTCGGTGACGTCCACACGTTGGGTATAAAAGCGGATTTATGTAACAGTTGGTGAGATGAAGGAATTGAAGAGATGGCTCTGCACGGCCACACGTGTGGCACCAGCGCTGCTGGCCCGGGATGCTGCACTGCTCAGGCGCGTTCAGATGCAAGCAGCAAAGAACAAGAGGCCAAGGCAAAGAGGAGGAGATGCCAGACACATGGAAAGGCATAGTGGGATAAAAACTTACCCTAAACATACATATTTTTAAAATACAAATATTAATTTTTTTTTAAAAAAATTTCTTTTTATACATTCATATAAACCCCTGGAGAGCATCTCTCACCCTGCACTGCTGGACCAGAGTGCAGACAGGAGACCAGAATACTGACACCAGGTACAGAAAACCTCCTCCCTGTGCTCACCTGGGAGCTACCAGTGGGGCAGCTGGGTTCCTTGCTGCTGCCCCAGCCCCAGAAGGCAGTCAGGAAGAGGCCATGGAGCAGCAAGCCTGTCCCAGTGCTGGCAGACCTCCAGCCAGCCTCCACGGCCAAGGAAGGAGATATCCCTCCAAGCCATACCTCCCCAAACAGGTAAAGGGGCATCTCTGGCAAGCTCCTACAGGCTTTGAAAGCTGCAAAACGGGCGCATTTCCTCTTTTTCACGAGCCTGTGATTTAAATCCCTTCCTAGGGCAGCGCACAGATGGAGGGGATGTCTCTCCTCCTCCTCCTCCTCCTCTTCCATCGGTCCCCAAGGAAGAAACCTGAACAACTTCCAAAATGAGACACTGCCACACTCAGACACATGCCACCTCAACCCCACCCCCCTCCCCACAGAGACTTCGCTGGCAGGTACCACACCGTGCAGAGCCAAAACCCCCCAAAAATCAATGTATTAATAAAGCCAGGGAAGTGACAGGCTGATTACAGCCCCGCTCCATCCCAGGGACGTGCTGGTAAGAACAAGCCTGTGCTAATTGTCCTGGCAGCTCTTCCATTTCCCTTACAATCCCCGACACGCTCCGGGAAGCCTCCACAGGCTCTCTGCTCCTGCCACCACTGGGTTAACCCCTTTCATCATCAATACCCTGTGCAGCCAAAAATATTCCCTGCGAGCATCAGCCCCCCACTCAGCGCAGGTGATACGGGCTCTCCACCCCCCTGGGGACCACTCCCTCCCCTTCCAGCTTCATCCCACGGAGGGATGCAGCCCCCCCGAGGCCTGACAGCACCGGCTTGAGCTCAATCCCAGCCTATTAAATATACATGAGGCCAGTCCATGAAAGATTCATCCGGGGCAGGGGATGTCAGCAGCTGCAGCCAGGAGCACAGGAGACAGGACAGCTCTGCAGGGTCAACAGCAGCCGCTGATTAATTCAGCGCTTCCCTAATTGCCCAAACAAGCGGGGGCCAGGATGGCACTGAGACCTGCTAACCAAGCAAGGGCCACAAAATCCAGCAAACCCGGGGAGAGGCGGCAATTGCAGCCCATCCTCATGTTCGCCACAACGATCCCGGCTGCAGCTGGAGAGGGAATTCCCTCTGCTGACTGAGGGCCAGGGGAAACCTCGGAGGGAAGAGCTGTTAGCGAGGAGCTGGGATGCGAGCAAGCTAAACAAAGCAGCTCCATCTCCATCCGAGATGCATGACTGGTGTCAGCCCACGTCCATCTGCAGGCACCCAGGTGAGGGATGCTCATGGGCAGGATTGGAGACACGGAGAAATCAGGGAGCAGGGCAGCAGGGATGCACCGGAGCATCCCACCCACAGCATGGCACACCTCTCTCACAGCAGACTCTATGCCTTCCAGACCCATAAAATCTTTGCCATGATCTCCAGAAAGGCAAGCAGGCACAGGGGCATTTCAAAACACCCTTCCACCTGCCCTCTTCCACCAAGCAGGGAAACGGGTCCACCAGCCCAAGGCAAACACCTTCCCAGAAGCATAAAATACTGGGTTTTCCCATTTGCAGCTTGAGGCTTCACAGAGGACAAGGGGAGAGATGGGGCAGATGCAGAATGGTTCCTGCCTGCACCAGCTCCAGGATGAGCTGAGAGCACCCTGCTCCCAGACGCATCTGCTGCAGCTGGGCCCTTCTTCCCAGCTCAGTATTTTGATCACAGAAGGGTACAAGCTCAAAGACCCTGAGGAAACCTGGCCAAGCCTCTCACGAAAAGCTCAGAGGACAAATACAAGGACAAACCCAGCATCATTTTAACCCTACGGACCGAGACAGGGCAGAAGGGCTCGAGGGACCAGCATCGCTGCTTCTGAAGGCTGCAAACAGCAGTTAAAGCAGAGTTGGGGGGCTGAAGACTCCATGTACCCACACCTTCTCCCTTCCCCCCACCAGCACCAGTGTCCTGCCCTGAGCTGGGGACACCATCCAGAGGTTCCCAGGACGTTCTCAGGGCAATCAATGCCTGTTGCTGTGACAGAAAGGATAACCAAGGTGATAGCATCCCATGGGGCAAACTCTTCTCCGGGGCCCGCGGGAGCTGTGCCCAACCACTGGAGAGCTGAGCCTTTCTGCTTCACGGTTTGCATTAGCTAATCCTGGCTATAACTTTCCATGCAAAGCTTTGCTGAAAAAAATACAGCTTTGGGGCAACTCAAACTACCCACAAATTTGTGTTTATGTTTTCTGACCTGGCTTCAAGATGAAGGTGGGGAAAAAAAAATTATTAAAAAATTTTGTTTACAAAGTCTGAATGTGATGACGATTTTCCAACTGGCCTGCTTCAATGTTTCACCTAGAAACTGAGCCAACATTTCCTTTCTAAGAAAACATCAATGTAAAAGACAATATTTTGTTGCAGGTTAAGTACTTAATTAGACAGGAACCATCTTACATGCTTCAGATTTTAAAGTCTACCATTAAAAATATCAAATTAAACCCAGTGTTTTTTCAGCGTAAGCAACACAGAGCTTTCACACCGGGGATGAGCATTAACAAGGCTGTTACACACGTGAGGAAATGGAGATGAAGGCCATCCTTTTGGCCCCAAACCCACTGTGCTTTCCCCTGTATAGAAGAGGTTGCCTATGACACGCAGCCAGGTCAAGACCGCAGCGGGCGATGCTCGAGGACAGCGTCTCTCAGGGATGCTGGAGCCACGTGCGCCCGCGCTGGCGCGCCTGACTCAGTTCTTGAGGTGTCTGCAAGTCAACGTTCGTCTGCGTGAGCTGAAACATCTTGACACCACGTCAAAACACCCCAGGGACTGAATGGGACTAAAAGCCGCCACGGCCGCGGGGTTTATGCAGAATGACTGGGTGCAGCAAGCTGCTCTCCCCAGAGCAGAGCCACCATGGGGAATGGGGGCTGGAGCAGGCTGGGGAGCTCAGGCTCCTGGTCTAATTGCTCCCTTCATGCTAATCCACGGCTGGGAACTTGTTAATTAGCATCTTGCTAGCGGAGGAGGAAGACAATGTAGAGACAGTACCCAGCATTGCCCTGCTGCAGAGCAGAGCTCTGCCATGGTACCTGAATGGACGCAGTATGAAATGCCAACCCAAAACACCTCAGAGCCTCGCTCATCCGTATAGTTGCAGCCCAGCCCAAAACAGGGTGAGATGAGCCCAAAAGCAGGACCCACCCCACATGTTCCAGTCTAAACCCTGTGCTGAGCTCAGAAAGAATGTCCTACATGTGCCACATCCCGTGCCTGCTACTACTGTCTGAAAAACAGAAGGAAGACATAGAACTCACAGATTCACAGAATCAGAGGGGTTGGAAGGGACTTCCAGAGATCATCGAGTCCAACCCCCTGCCAAAGCAGGGTCCCTAGGACAGGTCACACAGGTCAGCATCCAGATGGGTCTTGAATATCCCCAGAGAAGGAGAGTCCACAACCCCCACCCTGGGTATGACAAGGAGGGAAGACATACAACCCTAAGAAGCAGCAGGGTTTGCATGATGGAAGTAAGATGAAATCTGCCAAGTCCTAAGAAAGACAACAAAAAAAGGCTTCTTTGTAAAGTTTAAGGCAGATCTTCTGGAACCAGCTTGCAGGGACAGCACAACCCTCCTGGCTTCCCTTCCCTGGGCAAGTACAATGGGAAGTGTGGGCAGGACAGCAGTGCTGCTGCAGGAGGTGCCAGGGGACCTGCATCTTGCACTGTCGGCCCCTCGCCCAGAGTGAGTCCTGCAGTCAGCCAGGTCAGTCCCCCATCCCTGTAACACCCTCCTGCCCCCCAGGTACCCCAGTTACCGCTGGAGTAGCCCAGGTTTGTGCTCCTCATGATCCCGGCATTCCCAGGGGAAACAGGGCAGGCCAGCCTCTGCTCCAGACAAGGGAAGCTGGGGATGCCACGCAGGGGAGCACCCACAGATGGGTGCCAAATACCCGCAGGGGGAACCACCCCAGCACTGCCACCATCCCACAATGCCACTGGCAGGGAGCCGGCCAGCACCCTCCACCCGGTATGATTCAAGTGGGAGTTTATTAAACACAAACCACCCCATTTAATTAGCGTCAGGCTTCAGCAGCAGCTGACAACAGGCAGAAAGCCCAGAGAGCAGAACAAACGTCATCCATGATGCCTCGGAGAGACTCTGGCACAGCAGCAAGGGCCTGACCCTGACCCGCAGCCCCTCCGGCGCTGGCAGCACCAGTGGCATGATGCCATCACAGGTAAACCCAAACGAAGGGAGAGCGGGGGCTGGAGCTGCCACTGTCTTCTAATGCCTGTCACCAGTGTCACAGCCTGGGATTTCAACGGATTTAATCCATTTGTTTGCTTCTGCAGAATAAGCCCCGGAGGGCACCGGGTCCCCACTGCCCTGGGAGCTGCTCGGTACTGACAACAAGCCAGTCAGACAGACACCAGCAGCCACAGAGGCTCCATTTCCCCATCCTTCCAAACCTTGTCTTTCACAAGATGGTTGGGAACAGGTCACTTCGAGCCCATTTGGGTGGAAATTGTCACTCTGGGGGGTCTGTGTCCCCCAGCAAGCACTGCTGAGGGACCAGGCACTTTCAGTGCAGAGAACCCGACCCTCGCCATCAATGACTGCCGGGCTAGAGGTGGGAATCACTCTGGCACTCAGCCCCCGGCAAGCTGCTCTCCATTCTTCCCTCTCTAAAACCTTTATTAGACCAAAATCAGACCAGCGGCAAGTTGAAACCTCCTCCCACAGCCAGATCCGGCTCTGCACACCACTGTGTCCTGGCATGTCTCCAGGCTGCTCTGGAAAGGCCCCAGCCAGGGCATTTGTCCACTTCAGGAGCTTTAAACTAAAAGATTTCTAATGCTTCTGATCTCTCCAAAAACTTCATGAAAAAGCCCTGAAAAGCCCAGGTTCTCAGTCTCCCACACAGCACCCAAGCCCTCCTCCCTTTAGCTTTGTACAAGCAACACAGGGAACCTCTGGCAACCCAAAATCCCCTCAGAGCGGTTCTGTCCCAGCCTGTTCAATCGCCTCCTCACAGGAAACCCACAGGGACATGGAGGAAAACCCCAAACCCTCACAGAAAAGCCACTGGCATAAGGAGCAGTGTCAGGCTGGGGGGAAACCCAGCAGAGCCCCACAGCAATGCTAACCCCAGCACCATGTGCTGCAGAGCTCTCCGTGCAGTCACACCACCCCACAACCAGTTTAAAAGTCACACTCTTCTGATATTCAGCCACCCCAGCATATAATTATGGGTTCAAGGTGCAAGATTTACCTGCAAGGCTAACAAGGCAGGAGAGAGGGCATGGTACCAAGCCAGCCCTTCAGTTTGGCACACCAGAAACACGATGGCCATTCCCTAAGAGGCCTCTGAACTCAAATCTCAGCATTTTTTATATATATATTTTTAAAATTATTCTTTTTTTTGCCCCTCTCTCTGGATGTGACTCATCCTTAGGCGGCATCTCCAGCCAGCACGCTGCTGCTGATGAGCTGCTATTGATTTACTCCATGTGCGGACAAGCTTATTGGGGAATAAGGGCGCCTTGTTCCTGTTCCAGGATCCGCGTGTCTATGCACATGGAGTTAATTAAGAAAGAGCTTTCTGTGTAGGCAAGCCCTCATCAAGGCCCAGCACCTAACGAAGGCACGCAGCCCACCACAGCCCAGCCCCGGCACCTTTCGTGTCCCCCACCTGGGTGATACCCGGCAGGCGTGGGCAGAGCTGCAGGGTTGGGGTGCTGGCCCTGGGGAAGCATCCTGCGTCCCTACACTGTTTCTCCCATCCCCAACACAAAATGGGCCCCCCCCAAAGCCTTTCAAAGGGCATCTCCTCCCAGCCAGCACCACACTCCGGCAGGAGGCTGTAACGGGAGCAAAGCCTGCTTTAAAAATTAATGTGGAACAAAAGAATTTCCACAAAATAAAAATTGCAGTTTCTTTTCCATTAATAACGTATTACAAGCCTCGCTAAAGAGGCTGCAGGCTCCAGCTCTTGCCCTTCGCTGTCCTGTCTCCCTCTCCATCACAGCCTCATCGTCCCCTCCTGCTCCCCCTGCACTTTTCACTTGTTATCTGCAGTGAAAGCTCCAACTTCCCCATCTCAGCCCATCGCTGGTAACTCTCTCTGATCCCGTGTGATTTCATCATTTGCCTTCTAATGCAAAATGGATGTTCTAATTCTAACTAATAAAGTGAAAAGCAAGAATGTCACTGAAAATAAAGCCATCAGGCACGGGACTGATCTGTGTTTGTCTTTTTCCTAATTCCATTATTGCTTTGAAACGAGCTCTAGATATTACTGCTCCCTCATTAACAGCTGCTCCGGTTTCCCTCCAAACCCTGGAGACTGGACCCTAATGAATCCTTCAGCCAGAAGAAGGTGTTTTTAACCACAACAGCAGCAACACAGACAGAAACTCAGATCAGAGCATCTCATGGTGCTAATATTTGTCTTTCTTCCAAGCCTGCAAGGAGACAAGATATTTCGGCTGAGGACAGGGGGTGAAGAAGCGCACACACGCAGGGAGCGGAGCGGGACACGGATGCTTTCAGGCACTCACAATCCATTTACACCTCATAAAATTCTCATTGCCTTTGCCTGGAACAAGTGCACTGACCGCACCAACCCTTATTAAAAATGCCAGAATATTCTGCAGCAGGCGGCTGGAGTGCCGCTGCCCCAGCACAGCACGGGTCCGGCATGCTTGGTGCTCAGGATGAAAGCACTTGCTTACAACCAGGGGTGTCAGATGCCTTGTTTTATAGCGTAGGAGATTTGGGGGTGATTCTGGTCTCCTCTGCAGCACTGGAAGGTGCAACCAACTCAAGTTCCTTCAAGCTCTGTCCTTCACCGTATGCCTGGACAGGGTGGCACTCTCTGATGTCCCTACTCTGTTAATGAGCACAGAACTAAAGAAAAACAGCCTTGGTGCCTCTCAGTGAACATTTTCCAGTAGAACAGCCCAGGGAAACCTCCCCAGCACACAGCCCCTTCCCTCAGCCTGGTGCTATGGGTAGAAACACCTCCTGGGTGCTGCCTGCAGCGATGCCAAAGGCTCCGTGCCACAGGCAGGGACAGTAAGGTTTCCCTGCCTGCATCTCTGCCAGCCGAGAAGGGGACAGGGAAGAGCTCGGCACTTCACTTCCCCACGTGCATCCCGTGCTGAGGGGCTGGGGGCTCCCATCACCTCCCCAGCCCCGTGCCTGCTCTGGCACTCCTGCCTTTGGCTGAGAACAGTCGCTCCGACTGCGCTCAAATGCTCCGGGGACGGCAAGCGCTGCCAGCAAATACATTAGCGAGAGCAAAGCAGCTGGGGGGAAGGAGATCAGCTTTGTGCATCTTGCCAGGCTGCTTTTCTCCTGCCTTCCCTCTCGGCAACTGTAAATAAGGAGGGCTGAGCCGGATTAGAGGTTACTGTCCCGATCAAGGGTACTTCTGCACATCCTAATTCATTTTCCTCTGATCCAGCCTTTCCCATCCCATCTGTGCTGCAGCCACGATTCCCGCTGCTGCCCTGAGTGCCAGGCGGTGCAACGCAGATACCTCAGGGGGGCGATGCTGAATGACAAGGGGGCAAAGGCAAGTGGGCTCCCACCAAAGCACCCTCCCCACCCAGCACCAGGAACAGCCCAGCCGCTCTCCTCTGCTGTGACAGCTCCTGCTTCCCAGCAAACCCCCACCCCATCTTGTGGCATGAAGGAGCGCATCACAGATGGACCGAAAATCAAGGCATGGGACCCCCGGGCAGCAAGGGCAAAGTGAAATCGAGAAGTCTGGGGTACCTGTTCCCCACCGGCACTGCTGGGTGCCCAGCACACTGCTCCTGTTGCGGGCAAATATTGACTCAGTGGGCTGCCCACACCACAGAGCTCCATCAGGCACCAGCACAGACCAGAGGAGCTCGATTTGTGCTCCTAGTCCCATCCCCACAACCTCCATCCCAAAGCAATGAGGGCTCAGGACAAAGGAGTCTTGTGGGGCATCTTCCAGCCCTAGAGATGCCCTGCCCAGCTCTCCCGTCAGGGGGAGGTGATTCTGTAGAAGAATAAATCAGGCACAAAACCAAAACAATGCCAGCTCTGGCATGCAGAGGCACGGATGCAGGTGCTGCAGCTGGGACCAGCACTCGCTCCCAGGAAACGTTTACTGCAATCCTTTCCCATCCAATTTCGCTGGCAGGCCCTAATCACACAGGAGGGGTTTGGTGTCATATCCACATAATTACAATTATAATTTGTCCTTGCCCCAGGCAGGAGAGCAGAAGTCACCTCTGGACCATACAAGGAGGCCAAAGACACATATTTCGCCCTCTCCTTGCATTGCCACCCTGCTGCAGGTCTGTGGGCACCTGGCCAGGACCCGGCTGTCATGACATCTCCCCAGGGGTCCCCACTGCCCCTTTGTCACAAGCTGCAGGGCTCAGGGAAGCAGCTTCCCAGACTGTGCAGACATTTTGGAAATGAGTCCCACCTCCTGGTGTGACCCACCCCCTGTGCCTGTGCCCAGCTTGTTCAGCTTTAGGATCCCAGCTAAGCCCACCTAACTCAAAGCCTGACTTCTGCAAGCATTCCACCGCTTACTCCTGGTGAGATTGACCCCAGACACCTGGAAGGCTGCTCGGCTGAGCAAGATACCGTTTTCCTTTCAAGGGATTTTGCTTTACATTCCAGTGGCAGGAGCAGACTGGCAGCAGCAAGATGGGGAGCAGAGAGCAGCAGCTTCAGCCTCACCACCCCACTGCAGAGGAAGATGGTCCATGTGCTGCTGAAAGCATCCCGGCATCCCCCAGAAGGGAGCCTGCATCAACCTGAGCCATACACAGCTCAGGTTGATGCAGGTGCTTCACTTGCTGCTGTTACCCTTTTCCCTTCACCACTGTTTATTGCTAAATAAATTTCAGAGGTCGGGGGGGATAACAGGGTTGAAAAGCCTGGATCCACTTTTGTTTTCCATACCCAAGCCCTGGCACTACCCAGGGCCCTGAACTCACTGGGCTCAAACACAGCTGCCCCAAACAGAAACTGTAGTTTTCTCCTAACTTCAAAGAAATCCAGTTAACCACCTTCTCATTAGCTTCATCATCCGCTCCTGGATCTTCACAAGGCTCATGGTGGCGGTGCCCAATTAAGGGAAGGAGGCTCTCTCCAGACCCATGCCACCTTTGCAGACCTACAGAGCCAGACTTGTTCCAGGTTTTACCCTGGAGACTTGACCAGCAGTCTATTAAAATCAGGCCATTTATTTAGGTGCTTAGATCTGGACTTCAAATGGCTAAAATTAGCCAGGAAAGTTGCGCTTTTCTGGTTTTCTCATCCTATGCCTCAGTTTCTAAAACCAGGGAAGAGAAGAACAATTATTTCTCCCCAACCCTTTCGAAAGCACTTGGAGATCTTCAGCTGACAGCGCGATTTGGTACAGACTTATTCATTATTCTTCCCCTCCATGGAGCAGTGTTAAATCTTTCTCCATATAAAGTCATTTGCTAAATTAGGTAAAGACGGTGAGTTTTGCACTGAGCACATGTGGGTATTTTTATAAAATGTTTAAAACTTCTTGTCTGACTTTTCCTTCCCTTGAAGGACAACATACCGAATTAAACCCTTCTGTGACCCCGTTTCATTTCACCCTCGAGGACTTCGCAGTCAGACTTTGCCAAAAAGTAACATTAGCGAGTTCCCTTCATCGTGGATAACAAGAAAGTCTGGGTTCACGTGGTACTGGGGCTGAGTGGGAAGAGAGGGGCTCTGGGAGAGCCCCTGAAGGGCTGTCGGGTTTTGCTACTCAGAACCAGACAGGCGAGTGCCCAAGAATCCCACAGGAACCGCTGTCGCAGACAGAGCCTCCAGCTCCTCTCCAGTTTCCATCCCTGCCTCCTTTCGCTCCACACTGCCACAGCTGCTGCTGGCTCCGCTCCCCAAAAGTATACCAGGGCAGAGGCACTGGTTGGGGGGTCCCAGGCTGCTCCCCAGGCTGGCGGGAGGATGCTCTCCTTCCCAGCAGCACCCAGGTGGGCAGGACCAGGTGCCCCCACGCCTTGACTAGGTCCAAGGCTGGAATGCGACTGCACAGTTAACTCCAGAAGTGCCTGCCTAAGGAGGGGACTTCTTCCTGGGAAAAGGGGGAACCCAGCTCCCCCACACATGCTCAGCACCACTCTGTGCCACAGAAACAACACATGATCAGGTCCAAGGGGCCAAAAGCCAGGAGGAAGGCAATGAAATGGGGAAGGTGGCACCGGACCTTCTTTCTCCAAGGCACTGGCAATCACCTGCCAGATTCACTGGGGGCTGCAAAGCCACAGCCCGAAGCACAGATGAATCCTGAGCCCAGACAGCAAACACAGGAAAGGTCACCCCTGCTCAGGCCCAGCGAGCTCGAGCAAAGCCGCCACTGTGTCAACAGGGAAAAGGTTTGAGCTGAACCGAAATAAGACATCAATGCCAAGAAACGTGCCTGCGCAGGGATTTGTGAAGGTTTGGTGTCTCAACCGTAGCAGGTAGGAAGAGGTGGTCACAGGGGATGCTGTGACACCAAACAGCTTTGGGCTTCTGGATGGCAAACCAGCCCCTTCGGCTCTCCCCAAAGAGCTGCTGTGCCAGGAACGTGCCCAGCCTGGCTCCTGAGAGCTGGGCATGGGGGAGCACCCTACTCCTATCCTACAACCCACCTTCCCCAAGGAATGAGAGGAACCAGACATGCTGCAGGAGCCCCCCCAGGAGCTTTTGAAGGGCTCCAAGTGCCAGGAGCAGCACGGCCATCAGCTCCAGATGTGCCCGCTGGTTGCAGAGACCCCAGAGCTGGGGATGGGAACCCCTCCGACCCCTTGCAGAGGAACAAACACCGCAGAGGCAATAAAAGCAAGCAGGTGGGATACACAGGAGATGCAGCCAGGTGCTCCTCCCTCCCCAACAGCCACTGAGACCCCGGAGCAAATCCCCACTCCGCCCCTCCCTCCTATGCCCCTGCAGCACTGCATGGTTTTTGGGGCTTCCCATGATGCCCCTTCTCCCTCTGGGAACAGGGACGATCCCTGCAGCCACAAAACGGGACACAATGCACCGGGAAGAAGGGACCCAGAAAGCCCTAAGGGACACAGCACAGAGACAACAGGGAGAGAGGCTGGCCAGCACTACCCCTGGCATCCCAACACCAAAGCAGAAGTTTCTTATCCTCTGAAAAACTTCCTGCACTTAAATTTCTGTTATTTTTAACCTCACTGCTGCATTATAAATATCTATCGGATCCAGTGCTTGCCTCCCAAGCCAGCCACTGCAAGCCTGTGCTCCAGCTGGGGCAAACTTTATGGCTTTGCTTTTCCAAGAGTTGATCCAAAGCCTTGGAGGGGAGCCAGAGAAAGGCCTGACCCGTGGGGAGAGGCCAAGGGAACCAGAGCTGCCCCGTGGGGCTGCAAGGTCGGGAGATGCTGGGACCATCCCTAGCCAGAGGGGAAGGGGTCACTGGGAATCAGCCACACGTGGGTGGGATAGTGGGTCCAGTGGGGGGGATGTTTCCCAGGAAAGCATCCTGGAAACATCCCGATGTGTCCCTGCGTACATCTTGGTCCTCCTCACCCAAATTTACCAGCACTTCGGGTCCCAGGCGCCTGTCCAGCCACCCAGCTTCCAGGGATGGAGCCAGCACACAGCAGCGTGGGTGCAGGCGGGGCGGCAGGGCTCTACACATTGCTGGGGCTCCACTCCACCGTCCCAGCCTCCTCGGGGTCAGTGTGGCAGGGCAGGAAGCTCCGGGGCCGGGCACCAGACCGGCAGGCAGCACTGATGGGGTACAGTGAGACACTCACACCTAGGGACAGTCACACCCACACCAGGGGACACGCTCGGGGACAGCATCTCACACAGCAGATGTGCGGCAGCCCCTGCCAGCACAGACAGGGACGGGAAGGGATGCTCAGCCCTTTGCCATGGCCCCTGGCCCCTTCCAGCTCAAGGTAAGTGGAGCCCCCCCCAAGCAGAGGGGGACTGGACAGGCTGCAGTGGGGCACCGGCTTCCACTGGCCTTTTCCTGTCCTCTATCTGTACTGCAAAGGTCGCCCCAGCATCCTGGGCAATAGCTTGTGCAATCTGCAAGAAAGAGATTAGAACCTCTTCACTCAGCAGATGTGAGTGGCAGAGGAATAAAAAAAAAAAAAAAACCAACAACAAAAAAACCCCCACAAGAAGAGCTTTTATTCCAGCTGCCACAAGGCATGAAGCCAGTCCAGCTCCATGGGGCTCCCAGCACGGTCCCTGCAGAGCTGTGACCACATCTCTCACGGGCCAGGGGGTACCCACACAGGAAAAGCAGAGGTTTTCTCAGCAGCTCAGAAACTTTTCCTAGCAGAAGGTTCCCCAAAGCACCCAGAATTTCATCCCCCAGGCTATTTACTTTCCATATTTCTGCAGATTTCACTTGTGGCTCAGAGGAATTTGGGCACAAGTAAAGCCACTGCCACTCACCCACTGGAGCCCAGCGCAGCAGCACTGGGACCCACTGCCTGGGGAAACCACCAGCTCCAAAACCCAGGCAGAGACAAAGGGCTCTTCCCTGCACCCCTTCCTCATGCAGAGGCAATGGCCAAGGCCAAAAGCTGCCTGGGAAAGCCTTGAGGGAGACAGGATCCCACTGCCAAGCCAAGAGAGACACATCTTCCAGAGCCACCCTGCAGAGGGAACCGCCTCCGCTCCCTCCAGACCCTCCCTTGTAGTGGGAATCCTAGAATCACAGAACCAACAGGCCACCAACCTCCAGGCCTGGAGCTACACCAGGTTGTCCAGGGCTCCATGGGATGGGGCACCCCACCCCCTCTCTGGGCAGCCCGTTCCAGCCCCTCACCACTCTCTCTGTAAAGAACTTCCCCCTAATATCTAATCTAACCCTTCCCTCCTTCAGCTTCACTCTATTCCCCCTTGTCCTGACATTATCTACCCTTTAACAAGCTGATTCCCCTCCTGTTTCTCTGCTCCCTTCAGGGACTGGCAGGCTGCAATGAGGTCCCCCCACAGACTTCTCTCCTTCAGGCTGAGCCAGGCCAGCTCCCTCAGCCTCTCTTCATAGGGGAGGTGCTCCAGCCCTCTGATCCTCTTCATGGCTCCTCTGACCTCTCTCCAACAGTTCTATATCTTTCTTATATTGGGGCCCCAGCTCTGGACATAGGACTCCAGCTGGGGCCTCACAAGGCAGAGCAGAGAGGGACAATCCCCTCCCTGTCCCTGCTGCCACCCCTCTTCTGGTGGAGCCCAGGATCCCTTCCGAGCTGCAAAAGCACACTGCTGGCTCATGTGGAGTTTCTCAACCCCCAGGCCCTTCTCAGCAGGGCTGCTCTCCAGGAGCTCTTCTCCCAGGATGTATGTATGTCTGGGATTCCTCCAGCCCAAGGGCCAGTCCTCACACTTTGAGTGTTGAGCCTCATTAGGTTCACCCAGGGCCCACCTTTCAAGCGGTTTGGCTCCAGAAAGGTCCTACTGAACAACCACCCCTCCAACCCACTCAGCCCTTCCCCCATCAGCACAGCTTCCCCCAGACTTAACCCTGCCTGTTCAGTCAGCTATCAAGGATCAAGTGGGAGCAGACTGGAAGAAAAGGAGAGGCAATATCTCTCTAGCTGATTAGACCCCGGTACTGGGATGGGGCTGTGTGCCAGGGTACAGTCCCTCGCTTCAGGGAGGGTGAGCAGCTTTGCTCCCAGCTTGCGTGGAGTTTCCCCCTCCTCCAGCAGCTTTCCTTTCCATGCTCCCCAGCCCAGAATATCCTTGAGGAGACAAGACACCTCATGCTTCCCACGGGACAGAGGCAGCCGCTCTTCTCTACAGAAAGCCGTGCTTTCAGCATGTATTTTTAAGGATGGATCCCAGCCCAAAGCTTGGGATGGAGCATCCTCTTGGGTTAGCACTGCTGCTGAATCCCCAGACAGCCTGCACCCCAGTCACCTCCAGATCTGCAGTGGGGACCCTGCCCTGCCACACAGTCTGAACGGCCTCAGGAGACGGGTCCAGAGCCCTGTGCTGCCAAGGCTTTGTACTCAAGCAGGACCAAGTGGCACAATGCCCCAGCCAGTCTCAGCCCTGCTCCAGAGAGGCTCATGGAAACACAGACCCAAACCAAGTCCTGGAAAAGGCATCTAGCGTGAGGCATGAGGAGCTGTTTGCACCCCACCACGGTGGAGTCAGACCAATGGGTAGGTTTACAAAGCGCTTGTTCCAGAGAAAACATCTCTAACCATACTAGCATCACCTGCCCCATCCCACAGCACTGGGAACAGGAGAGTGGCAACCATTACCAAAACCAGCCAGGAAAGCGAAACAGC
>VZTU01015195.1:273987-289491 GCA_013400835.1 Zapornia atra
TCTCCAGTTTAGGAAGGTTGGGATCTGCTGGTGGGCAGTCCGAGGAAGGAATGTAGTGACGTCTGTCCAGCTAATAAATTAGCAAGATGAATTATTCAGGATGAATTATTCGCCGGCTCTGCATCCCGGTGAGGAGCTGATGGTGCAGCAGGGACCCCAGCGGGAGCCAGAAACCCCAGTGAGGCATTAGCAGGCGGCGAGGGCTCGGCTCAGCGCAGTGAGCACGGGCTGGGGCAGTTTCCACCCCCGCGACAGAGGATGGAGGCTGGGGACATCGTGCCAGGAAAGGTGCTGAGTGCTGGGAGCCACACGAGCCTTCTCACCATGGGCGACAGCTGAGGGCATGGCTCCTTTGGGTCACCAGCAGTGCAGCGTCCCGGCGGGGACTGGCCAGAGCGCCCTGCCTCCATGCTGCCAACTCAGCGTGCCTGCCACAGCTCTGCCTGCTGTCCCGCTGCCTAGCTCTGCCCCCCACCAGAAGCAGGGCCATCCACGTTGGTGGCACACAGGCACTTCAACAGGCACAGCAGGCAGACCCTAATGCCCAGCCTTGCTTCTTTGACTGGGGGGAGACGGGGAGACAGGTTGTCACGTACCCCATCACCTAGTTCTCTCCCGCCTCACCCCCACACCTCTCCCAGGACCCCTAGGATCTCTGCCTGCCC
This sequence comes from Zapornia atra, assembly GCA_013400835.1. Lineage (NCBI taxonomy): Eukaryota > Metazoa > Chordata > Aves > Gruiformes > Rallidae > Zapornia > Zapornia atra. Next base: position 274,653 of record VZTU01015195.1, read on the forward strand.
AGCCTCTCCTGACCCATGCCCACCAGCCAGCGGTGCCCTGATGGGGATGCCATCAGTGTCACACTTCAGCCTGATGGCAGGGCCAGAAGGTGTGAGATAACGTGCCAGCATGATGCAACCAAGACATGATGATGCACAGCTCAAGCGCAGTTACACATGGACAGGGTTTAGCTGTCTGCCCTGCCCAGAGCACCCACTCATCCCCCCAGCTCATCACTTTTGGGGTCCCTCAAACCCCATGTGGGAGTGAACCACAAAGCCCAAGACCCTACAGCCCTGTGCTCAACAGGTGACAAATTTCCCCCCAAAACCAGCACTGTCCCACACCGGAATTGCGGGAGGGAAACCTAGAGAGTGTGTTGAGCGACACAGAGAGCACACGGGGAGCGTGCCCACTGCCAGCACGCCTTCCCACGCCCCCACTCCCAGCCCCAGCAGGGTTCTTTCCCTTTTTAACTAGCTGTCGCTCCCAGGGAGCGGTTTCCTGGGCAGTGATGTGACCCAGCTCTCCCCAGAGGCACGGCCGTCTCTGGGATTCATTCTCAGGGTTATAAAACCTTGCAGCCACCCCCAGGCTGGGCCTTCCCTCCACGGGGCCATGCTGGGAACTCACGGCAGGGGGAAATGGGGGGGCAAAGGGCAGGAGCTGCCCCTGCCAGGGTCCAGCATCCCCACCAGTCTTTCGCCCCAGAGGTGATGGAGAGGAAGGAAGGGAGATATGATGACTTTGTCTCCCCACCACAGCAGCAAAGGGAAGGCAATGGCTGCAAAGACTGTCCCAGCTCTGTGAGTGCTGGCAGGGGGAGGAATAGGAGGGTCCCAAAGTCACAGCAGAACGCAGAGCAGGGACAAGCTGCAAAGTGCCCAGTGAGGGTGCTAAGACTATGCAACGCATCTGCTCTGCCACGATCTGGGCACCAGAGATGTGCCCTGGGCAGATCATCTGTATAGACCATGAGCTCACCCATGGATATTGTTAGAAACAAGCAAGACATTAAAACCCAAAAGCAAAGCAGTGGCTCTGTGCTCAGCAACATGCCGGCATGGCCAGCCAAGGGGATGCACCAGGACTGAGCCAGGACCAGCCCTGCCCTGCATCTTCAACCAATTTGGCAACCACAAAGAGCCACCAGCCTAAGTTCCTTGGCAAACACCAAGCAGGGACCAAGGGAAGGCAACCGTGAAGCAGCCTGTCCTGCTGCAGCAGGGTCCAGCTGGGGAGATGCTCGGGGGATGAGAGCTGGGTCCAGGCAGGCACGGTGCCACATGGTGCCGTAAGCAATGCCCGGGCTTACGAGGCCCCAGGGAGTGGGGAGGCTGTCACGTTACCAAATCCCCATCTGCCTGGGGAAATAGCAGGTGTTGCAGAACATCAGTGGCTCAGATACAATATTTATATAAATAAGTCTGCATTTTAAGAAGTCAAATACAAAAACTGTCTGCACAAGCAAGAGGAAGGCTGTGAGTGGTGGGAAGGAACCACAGAATCATTTAGGTGGCAAAAGACCTTTAAGATCATTGAGTCCCTGAGCACCACATCTGCACAGCTTTAAATCCCTGCAGGGATGGTGACTCCACCACTTCCCTGGGCAGCCTGTCCCAGGGCTCGACAGCCCTGAAGAGGTTTTTTCCTGACATCCAATCTAAACCTCCCCTGGCACAACTTGGGGCCATTTCCTTCCTTGCTTGTTACTTAGAAGAGACTAACCCCCACCTGGCTCCTCTGAGGTAGTTGTAGAGCGATCAGGTCTCCCTGCAGCCTCCTCTTCTCCAGGCTGAACAACCCCAGTTCCCTCAGCTGCTCCCCATCAGACTTGTGCTCCAGCACCTCAATGTCCTTCTTGTTAGGGGTCCAAACCTGAACACAGCACTGGAAGTGTGGCCCCACCAGAGCCAAGTACCAGGGAACAGTCACTGCCCTGGTTCTGCTGGCACTCTAATGCTGGTAACAGCCAGAATGCTGTTGGCCACCTGGGCATGCTGCTGGCTCATGTCCAGCCAGCTGTCAACCAACACCCCCAGGTCCTTTCAACACTCCCACCCAACTTGGTGTAATCAGCAAACTGAGGGGACACTCGATCCCCTTGTCCAGAGCGTTGATAAAAGATATTCAAGAGAACCAGCCCCAGCACTGAGCCCCTGAGGAACCCCACTTGTGACCGGAGTTAGATCCATCCACCCTCCAGCCTGGCCATCCAGCCAGGCTTTAACCCAGTGAAGAGCATACCCACGTGTCTCCAGCAGAATGCTGTGGGAAATGGTGCCAAAGGCTTCACTAAAGCCCAGGCAGACAATGTCCACAGCCTTTCCCTCACCCACTAAGCAGGTCACTGTCACAGAAAGAGATCAGGTCAGTCAATAGGACCTGCCTTTCATCACCCAACACTGACTGGACCTGATCGCCTAGCTGTCCTACATGTGACACATGATGGCCACTTAAGATGATCTGCTCCAGCCTGTAGACCCAGAGAACAACTGGGCTTACTACTAAAGATAGAGGCAAAGCAGGCATTAAGCACCTCAGCCTTTCCTCTTCCTTCGAAGCCAGAGAGCTCCTGGTTCCTAATACTCATCTCACACCGTTGGTGGGGGATGCTGCTCTCTCCAGGACCAGCTGTCCTGCATCTTCAAACAGCAACCAAGTCAACTCACTCTCTGCAATTCCTGTGTTACTGATGGGGAAACTGAGGCAGGACAAGCCTTTGGGATCTTCCAATCCCCCTGTGACCCCAAAACCCTGGGAGCTGCCAGTACTGCAAAGACAGATCTCTCAAGATACCTGGCCCAAATACCCCTCGTGTGGTGAGAGGCATTCCGTGGGACTGCCCAAGGGATCAGAGACTGACAGAGGGACAAGCCAGCAGAGCCAGTTTCCCCCCCAGATTTGGTTTCATGGGGCTCCGCCAGCCAAGCCGTGGGAACCTGAGGAGGCCACAGCAGCAGGACTGGGGACACAGAGCCACCCAACGCCCGCCCCACAGGAGCAGGATCACAGGGCTGGCTCAGCCCCAGAGGGACCACCCCAGGGATGTTCCTGCTCCCCACCTCCAGCCCAGGCAACAGCGAGCACACCCCGAGGCTCAACACTGCCCCCCTGTACCCCCCAGGACCTGCACAGAGGCAAAGTGGGAACATCAGCCTCCTCCTCTTGGTCTGGGGTTTCCACTGCACATCTTCCCCTTGTCAGATGGGAAAGGGGCTCGTGGGGCACATCCTCCCCAGGGCTGGCATGCACGAGGGGCTTCCAGCACCAGCTGCTCCCCCAGAGAGGAAGAGGAGAGCTGGGGCCAGGGAAGAAGGGTGTGCATGGAGGAAACAGTGTGAGAAAGCCAACCTGCTGCCAGTTGTGCAACACTCGAAATGCCGCTGCGGTCTCCTATTTTGTTCCCCAGGTCCTGAGTGGAGAAACGTGGCATGGCTGAGCCCATGCCCCCCCACACTGTCTCCTTGGTTTATTTCTAGCAAAGCTAAAGCCTCTCACAGGTTTTCCCAGCTCAGCTGGCTGGTGCCAGGGGTACGTGTCAGCAAGAGAGAGCTCAGGCCAAAGGGAACATGCCCAGCCTGCGGGGTCACTGCAGAAAGGAGCCATCCCCTCTGGCTGCTGTAGAGCACCTGCACATGTTGTGATCTCTCCCCGCCCTCTCTTCCTGGCTCCCTCTTCTCTCCAAGAGAAATATTTCAGCTTTTTCCTCCTTCCAGGCAGCCGTGCCCAGCGACTCTGCTTATTTTCAGCGGGAGAGCAGCAGCTTGGGCACCCACAGTTGGTGATGCCAGGGCAGTGGCAGCCTCATCCCACATCCTCCCAAGGCAGCAGCGATGCTCATGATGCCCAGGGCATTCCCCAACCACACCAGTACACACAGAGGGCCCCTCCCCATCCTCAACCCCACCACTGACCCAGCATTAAGAAAACCACCCAAACCTGGGGCAAGCGAGGCAGCCCACAGCAGCCCCGGTCAGTCCCATCATCTGCCCTCCACAGAAGGCAAACTCAGGGGTGCCAGCTTCATTAGAGGGGCGAGAGGCTGTAAACTGGAGAGAGGAGCCTCATTAGAGGTTACACAGCAATTTCTTAATCAATCAGGGCTGCTCCACAGAGTGCAGCCGATGCAGCTGCTCAGGGCCTGACCACAGCTGCCAGGCAGGGTGGGCGCAGACAGTTGGGTGAAGATAGCTGTTGCCAGCACCTGCCCTGTAGCAAGCAGCTATATACACAACACAATATAGAAGCATCTTCTCTCCACACACACACACACACCAGGTCCATGCAGTGCCCACCTGCTCATCCCACCCCACCAGTATCCCTCCTCCTTCCATGGAGGATACTGAGCCAAAAACTTCTCTGACAGCAAGACGGCGCAGGGGAAGCGGGGCGCACAGCACAGCACCCTGCTCGGCCGTGGCACCATGTGTGCGATTCCCCTGGCAGGGAACCAGCCTGGGTAATTTTAGAAAACGCCGGTTTGCTAAACCACCCTCCACACCTCCAGTGCCAGCCTGCGAGCTCCGCTTTCTCCCCAGCTTGTATTTGGGCAGGCGTGGGCCAGCCGGGAGGAGCGAGGAGCGCCCGGCGCTGCCAGCTCGCCCAGCCAGCTGCTCCCCCGGCTGTCCTGACAGCTGGAGTCGTGGGAACACAGAAGAAATTGCTAGAAAAGCATGAAAACATAAATTATGTTCCCCATCCGTGGCTCGGGATGGGGCTGGAGGCAAAGGGAAGTCGCCGTTTGCACCACCCCTAAACACGCCGGGTTGGTGCTGCGTTTGCCGAGCGCCTCTGCCAGCTCAAAGGGAAAGGAGAGCCAAGGCCAGGGGCTGAAACGCCGAGTCCGCGGGCACCTCGGAGTCACACTTGGCTCCTGGGAGCCAGCTGGAGAAGACTGAAACCGGTACTTGAGCTTTGACATCCCTCCGGCACCAGCAGCCCTGCTGCATCCAGAGTGGTACAGGGGGATGTCCTGCACCCATCCAGCTACCCTGGTACCCAAGGGTGGTTGTGGGACACTGCTTGTGGCAAGGAAGGAGGAGGAGGAAGCTCCCACCATCACATTTTTTTTAATAAAATCCACATTTAACGGTGACGAGGTGTTTCAAGCCACGCTCGTTAGCACCTGCTGCAAGCATCTCCGAAAGCAGCGCTCATTCATCCCCTCTGCCCACGCGCCCTCAGCAGCGACAGCGGGAGGGGTGCGGGGGGTCCCTGGGATCTGTGTCACCCTGCAGAGAGGCACAGACACAGACACCGAGCTCCCATCCCCTGTTGCTCCAGCCGAGCGAGGCGAGTTGTCATGGGAGGGACACCTGCCCCAACCTGCCGGGCAGCGCAACTCCCCGCAGAGACCTGACACGCTCATCTCCCCCACTGCCTGAGGAGGGGGGGATCAGGCCCCACAGGAGCTGCCAACACCATTTTCCCCTTCCCCTCCTCCAGCCCAGCTGCAGCACGGGGCCGTGGGAGGTGGGAACAAGGCAGCGAAAGGTATCGAACATGGCACCAAACCCAGCCATAAATAATCTCCTGAGCACAGCCAGGTTTTACAGCCTTTCCCCCACCTTCCTCCCGCAAACCTGGGAGCGTCCTGGATTCCCAACCTGGAAATGGAGCGAGACAGCGGAAATAGCAGTGCATTTCTCCCCTCTTTGGAAAAGATGGGGGTGAAAAGCAGCAGCGTCAGGGCAATATGCAGCCTCACCCAGCTCTGCAGGCAGCACCAGCCACAGCACACAGGGATGGCATGACCCACAGGCACACGAACCACAGCCCCTCCATCCCTTTCCCACCCCAGGAAAATTTCATCTCACGATTAAGACACAGCATTGCCAAAAAAGATCCTGCCTCGCGTCGCTTTTCCTGTATGCCTGGAGGCAAATCATCTCATCTGCCATATGCACCAGCCCAGCGTATAAAATGCATGGAATAATAACAACAAGGATTTGGGTTGAGGTTTTTTTTTATCCCACTCTCCTCCCTGCTGTGCTCTCTCGTGTCTGCTGGCTCCTCGGGACAGCATCGGCTGCCTGCACACCACAGCGCCCAGCATGACTGCACCCAAGGGTGCCACATTACATGAGCACGTGCTGATGCTCAGGCTGGCTGTCCTTGGGAGATAGTCCAGGCAAAAGTAACGTAACCAGTCCTCCCCACCTTCCCCCTGGGTATTTAATGCTAACGTGATAATCTCCTCTCCCCACGCACAGACGAGTTTTCTTGGAAGAGCAATAAAGAAGAATACAAATGTGAGTCTGGGAGTGTTGGACACGTTCACTAAGCCACCACCCCAGCAGGGTTTGGATAGCCAAAAGGCAAGGGGAAGGATTCCAGCAGGTCCAGGACATCCCAATGGGAACCGAGGGGGAAGCGCAGCACTTCAGCACCTTGAGCATCCCACCTTGGCACCACCAGAGCACCCCAGCCAGGAAACCCTCCCCTTTTAATCCACTTTGGCCTGAAAAATTTGACTGTGGAAATGCAGTGGGGAGGGACCACATCGTAGGGGGTATAGGTGGATTTTCAGAGGTTCCTGCAACGCTGAAGGCAGAAAGAAGAGCTGCCCACCAGTGTCCTTGCCAACAGACCCTGGTTTCAGTCCCTGGCATCCTTCAGGGGCTGTGAACACCAACATCTCTGCCAACGCCAGTGTCCCCACTGCAGCAGCAGGCTCTCAAGGACAGCACCCTGGGTGCTGCAGGCACACGAATCCTTGGTGGGGATCGGCTCAGTTACACAGACTTATTGATTCAGGAGCATTAATTGGTCTTCACTGTTCAAATACAGACCTCAATTAGAGCCACTTTCCCTTTTTTTCTTCCTTTTTCTTTTTTTCCTTCCCCTTTGCTGGATCCTTCCCCATGGCTTCGCTAGTTTAAATACCAGAATACCTACACTGGCCTTGGGGAGACTCAGCGTTAACTGTACATTTGTATCTAATTTATAGGCAGGCTCTTTGCAGCCTTAATGAGCATGCCTCTGAAGGGGGGGGTTGTGGGGGGAAGACACCTACTGCAGGGGATGCTTGCTGCTGGGCTCAGAGACGCTCCGTCATTAAGGGGGATTTGGAGACAGCACTGAGAGCTCCAAGATCCCAGTTTGAACAAATCCCAGATTGGGATGATGCTCAGCCATAGCAACAAGACAACTCCTGGGAAAAGGTGATCCCAGCCATGCCATGCACATCCCAAAGCCTGGCTCTGTCTCACCACAGCCTGCCCGGCCTCCAGCCCCCCGTTAGCCGGGAACGCAACAGCCCTTGAAGTTGCTCTAATTCTCATTATTTCCTTCCACTGATTTCCTACCCGTGGCATCCCAAGCCAAAGCCCAGGAGAGAAAAAGGCCGGGATTTCAGATTTAATTAAGCCTCGCTGAGCTGGCTGCAGCCCTCCTCCTCCAAGGCCGGCGCTGATGCCATCGCCGCTGAGCCTCCCGCACACGGCGGCTCGAGCCCAGGTCAGTGACAGGGAGGCAGAGGGGTATCTCCTGCCTGGTGCTGGCACACAGGTCCCCACAAAAGCCCAAGGCTCTTAGGGCTAATTCCCATTCCAGAAGGAGGAGATGTTTGTCAGGGTAAGAACAATAGTTGAAGATTTTGCCCTATTTATTTGGGTTTTTTTACCAGCTCACTGCTTGGTTGAATGGAGCCCTGAGACCCTCAGCCCAGTGCCAAAACCACGCTGCAAACTGAGAGCTGACCTCATTAGGCCAGAGAGGGAGAGGTGGGATGTGCTCCCTAGCTCTGCCCAGGCTCTAAAATAAACCCGAAGAAAGCTTTTCCCAGGTCTTCGATTGTAAAGGAGGGGAGCAGGGTGCTGCAGGCACCCATGGGGAACCCTGCTTCCATCACTGGCTCTGTCCAGGAGGAAGAAGCTCCCTGTCAGAGGCAGGAGCACTCAACAAAGCCCCTCAAAACTGACAGCTAGTTCTCTGTGAGGGACAAGCAGTACTGGGGACAGACAGCAGGGAGATGACTGTGACAAGGACCTCCCCAGGCTGGGGCTTTCCCTTTGCCTGGGGTGCAGCCAGCTGTCTGCAGGTTCCCAGGGTGCAAAGCCAGCGGGAAGCAAGGACACACTCAATCAGGGACCCTGCACTCCCTGCCAGCCACCCTGACCAGTTCCCACAGAGCCCGCAAGAGTACAAGACATCTCAAAGATAACTAAACTCCCCCATTTTGCACCCAAAATTTCCAGCTAGGTAGAGGAGGAGCAGGGAAAGTATGCCTCCTCCCCCGGGAGAGACAGAGCACTGGCATGCCCCCGGCTCAGCACCCAGCTGCTTTCAGCACACCAGCTAACAGCCAGCACAGCCTCAATTTTCCCAGGAAACCATTTCCAATCCTACTTTAAAAGATGAGCATCAGGACATCACAGTCTTGAGAGCCACCAAAAGCCCCCCGGCCACCACAGCTCAGACCCAGAGGGTTATACTGGTACGTTACCAGCACCAGATGGTTCCCTCCTTTCCCTGTTTATAGTGGATGTCCAGTTGGTTTTTCCCCTGAACTCTAAACCACGGCCACATGCAGCAGAGGAGAGGCAGTGCTCCAGGCTGATTGCATTCACAAGCACAGGGCAAGGTGTGCAGAGAGACTGCAGGGCAAGGGGAGGGATTTCCCATCAGGACAGAGCTGGGAAGGAGGGAAGGCACCTGCCAGAGCCTTGAGAGCCCCAGTTCCTCAACACGCAGAGGGAAACAGGCACATCTCCTGAAGGGAGCTTATAAACAGGAGGGAAATCAACTTGACAATGGCAGGACAAGGGGAAATGGACTAAAGCTAAAGGAGGGAAGGGTTAGATTAGATATTAGGGGGAAGTTCTTTACAGAGAGAGTGGTGAGGGGCTGGAACAGGCTGCCCAGAGAGGGGGTGGGTGCCCCATCCCTGGGGGTGTTCAAGGCCAGGTTGGATGGGGCCCTGGGCAACCTTGTGTAGCTCCAGGCCTGGAGGTTGGTGGCTCTGTCTGGCAGGGGAGTGGAACTGCGTGATCCTTGGGGACTGTTCCAACCCAGACTGTTCTGTGATTCTATGATTGCCATTGCAGAGGTGGCTCTTTGCTGCCAGCCCAGCCAGAAGAGCTTTGCACTGCGACTTTTCACAGTTTTAATGTCCATCCATCACTACACTGATTTCATGCCTGACCCAGCCAAACCCACAACCCCAAACCAGTCAGCAGAAACCACCTTCACTGCAGCACCAGCCCAGCTCTTAGCCAAGGTTTAATCTTCCCACAACAGATAAACCACAGGTCAAACTCTGAAAAGCCTCGACCCTTTCAAAATCCCACCCGACAAGGACTTGAGCAAAGGCTGAGTTCAAGTCCTCCATAAAGCAAGCGGGGCTTGGACACTGCTGAGCACATCACCTCACCACGAGTCCCAGCCCCCCCAGACCAAACACCAGCCAGGAGGAGAAAAACAAATACAAGAGAAAAGGTTGGCCTGAAAGTTCACCAAAACAAAATTAAAATATTAACCAGCTCGATTCACAGCCATTAAAAAAACCCCAAACCTGTAAACCTCCCCAAAGCCATAACCTTTATTTGCAGGAGTGTTTACACAAACCAGGGATGCTCCTAAGTGTCCACGCAGTATGTTTTTAATGGCAGGTCTGCAACCCCGGGGGAAGAAGGGGCTGAAATGCGTTTGCAAGAGACACTTCAACAGCTCCAAATAAATGAATCCCCCACATTTTCAGCTGGTTAGTGGACAAATCTGGGAAGGGGCTGCTCCTGCAGAAGCGCTTCAGTAGCAACGCTGCGCCCAGCACGTGTGGGCAACTCGACATCCACAGCATTTTACAAGAGCCGGGGTTGCTCAGAGCCCCCGTGACCCCCTCCCCACACTGTAACCCCGGTAAACCCCTTGCACTGGAGAGCTGCAGATCCTAATTAACCCCTAACAGGTTAATGAAGTACTGAGCAAGCTATGGCAGGGGATTGCGTGGAGAACCAACACGCTTCCTGCTGCCTCCCCCTTGCTGGATGCCGCCCAGCAAGGAGTGACGTTCCCAGTCCCAACACCATGTTTTGGTGGCTCAGAAAACCCCAGCTGAGTGGCTGAGGATGGGGTGACCCCAGACACAGCAAGGAAACCCAGCCTGCAAGTGCCTGCAGATACCCTGCTATGAAATCACTTTGCTGTAGCAAGGTGATTTCCAGCCCAGGGGACCTCTTCTTTTTCTCCCCCTTCAGTAACTGAAAGCCCATCAGACAATTAATTCAAAAATCATTTTCCCCCCCAAGACCTTTCACCCTTTTGAAAATAACCCAAACGCCACCCCAGGGAGCTTGTACCTTCCTCATCTTCATCAGCCTGGGATCATCCCACTGGGCTGCACCCTGGTTCCCATCACAAGCCCAATTGATTCTCATGAAGCCCCCGGGCTCTCCAGCCCCTGAGCCCCACCCAGTTGCTCCCCAGCATCTCCCCCTCCCTGCAAAAGCAGGTTCACCTCAGGATAAACCCCACCACCACCCCCCAGAGTGGAGATTTAATGCAGCGATGCTAAAAAGCTACCCGGCCCGTTTCCATGGGTACGTGAGGCACATGTTGCTATGTGATGTTCGGCCCGTTACCATGGAGATGGCGGGGATGTCACCACGCAGGGCTTATTAGTTGCCATGGCTATTAAAAGGCGCTTGTCCTCTGGGGACCTCGAAGGACCAGGGCCACAAGCTTTCCCATGCCTCTCCCTGCAACAGTATCGACTCCCTAGGAGCCCAGTGGGAACATCTGGCTGTGCAGGTCCACAGGACCTCATAGGTCCACAAGGCCACAATAAGATAAAGAGGGAGCCCAACCCCACACACCTTCCCATAGAGGGCAGCATCAACCCCCAGGCCACCATGTGCCCTGGCCTTGCCCACACCTGAGCAGAGCATCCCAGCAACGTTGATTTATTGGTAGGGCTGTAGTGTAGAGACACTCCAACCCCCCAAAGCGAGCACACAGGACCCACTCGACGTCTGCCCGCTGAACCCCACCATACATCCCATCAGCACAGCAGGGAGGGGAAATCTTGCCCCACTTTGGAGACGACAGCATGCCCAAAACCGCAGGTTGCCAGGCAGAAACACAACAGGACTCAGCCCCCTCAGACACAAGGGAACCACAAAATACAAGAGCACTGTCTGCCTCAAGATCCTGCAGACAGCCCTGACCTGGACTCTTCCATACAGGGAGCTGAAGCTAAAAAAAAACCCAAGAAAAAAAATCAGATCCAGAGGCTGGGGTTTATCTGGGATTAGATACCCCACAGGGCGCGGGCGACAGCGTTTAATTTTCTCCCTGCAGAGGGTTTGGGCAGCTGCAGCCATCCCAGCAACGTGAGCCTGACCCCGAACAAGGTGCCCAGCAGAGCCATCTCCCACAGGACCATCCCAGAGCACGGAGCCACCCGGTCTCTCACTGAAGGCCAGTGCAGCAGCTGCCCAGGGGTGATCAGACATCTCTGTAGCCAGCCTGAGCCCTGCCTACCCCAGCCCGCTACAGACAGCCACGCGTGGTCCCACCCTGCCTGTGATTTCCAAAGCCCATTTCTCTGAGAGCAGACAGCTCCGTGCTCCCTTCTCCAGCCCCTGCAGCCACCTGGGCTACCAGCACCAGCTCCCAGGACCCCAGTGCAGGATCTGGCCCCCAGCCTCACTCAGCTACCTGCAGCTCCCCAGCACAGCTTCACACCCCAGCCCTGAACCCACCGCCCCGCCTTTGCTCTAATTGCATTCCAGGAAGGGAAACAGAGATGCAACCAAGTCCTGGTTTTTATTTCTTTTGCATTTTTCCCCCCTTCAGACAGGCCCAAGCCCCCACGCTGCCCAGCCAGGACCACATCTGAATCCATCTCTCTCCAATCACAAAGCATTTCAACAAGCTCAAAGTGGGGTTTTTATGCAGCCATATAAACCCCCATGGAAAATACTTACATGCTTTATTAAAAGGTATTATTTTCTCATCATTTTGTTAGATTTTCTAGGAAGGATATAATTTTTCATTTAACTCCACTGGACAAAAAAAAAAAACCCACAACTGAAAACCTATAGAAAGGTGGATTACCCTGTAGTGGAAAATTAGATTCCTCCTACACAATACTATAGGATGATTTAAATATAACATATAGGAATCTAACATGTTATTAAATTGTATAGTATCTTTCTAGAAAGACCTACAGGATAGGATTCTAAAAATTACTCCCCAAAACCTATTATGTTTCCATCTAGCCCAGCTGGTTTCCTTTCTATTACATGCTGCAAGACTTTTCCTGAAAGGTTAGGGTTTTAATTGCATCTTGAAATGCTGCCGCCATCACGCGCCGAGAACGGCCCCAAACTCCTCTGGATGCAACAAACCCGAGCAGGAAACCCCCAGCCTTGGGGTGGGATGGACGCTGGGATGGACGCAGGGATGGACACAACCCCGCTCTCTCCCACCATCCAAAAGATACCTTTATTGGGGGGAAAGGGGTCCAGTCAGATCCGCATTCCTACCAGCCTTGTGGCTTCACAGGCACAAAGCAGTTCTGTACTTCAACATCACCAGACCCAGCTCTCTCTCAGAGCTCACTCCCCTAAATATTAGGGGGGTTCAAATAGTTATCTGTGCCCCAGCATCACACACCCGTCCTCTTCCCCCTCTGCAAGGAAAAAGAAAAACTAAAGGGTGAGGGATAAAAGTTGCCTTTAGCTGTTGCCATAGAGACTCGCTGGCTCGGCACAGAAACCCCAAATCTTGTCAAAAATGGAAGAATTTAAGATTTTAATCAGCGAGAACGCACAGGAGGCCAGGAGCATCAATGCACATCCTTGCCTTAACAGTCTCTGCCTTCAGATGCATTCCTCCTTCATTTAACAGCATCCTAAGAGCTGGCTGGGAGCACAGACGGAAAGAGAAAGGAACGAAAGCAATGAAAACCCCGTCCGCTTTCGAGTATTTTCTCTCCCCACCGAAGCAGCTGCTCGCTGGCCAGGCTGATTCCTGGCCCAAGAACCCAACGGCGAAGCTGTTTGTGTTCCCGTTTCCTTCATCTGCTGCCAGAAAAAACAACAAAAAACCAAGAAAATAAAACCCAACAATACGAGCTAGGCAAAATATTTCCCGGAACCGCCACTATTGCTCTCCTCAACTTCACCTCGCAGCCAGCCCGGCCGGCAGCGGGGGAGGAAAAACAAAGGAGAAAATCCCAACTCTTAGCACCACGAGATGTTTTCCTGACCGTCTCGAAAGCGCTCTTTGCTGCCGCATCCTCCACGTTCACTCCTGCCCCACTTTCCACCACAACCACTAATCAAACACTGGGGGATAAACTCACTGCTCTGGTAATTTCGCTGCTTGGCAGAGACGCGGCTCTGGCCGTGGTAGCTGGCTAAGACAAACACTGCTGGGAGCAGGCGTTGGTGGCTGCCTTTCTCCCACCACCGTGGTGCACCGAGGTGGCTGGAAGGTGCTGTTCTACCACCATGTAGGATCTGTGGCAAGTTTGGGAGGGGATGGCATTCACCGACACCTTGGGGCAGCGGTTTCACCAAGGCAGTGGGATGCTGAGGGATAACCAAAGCCACAGCGCTGGGGAAAAGCCTCTGGTGCCAAAGGGCGTTGTGTTGTGTGCCTGAGGATATGAAGATTGAGGAATACCAAAACAAGGAACTTCAAACAGGAGCAGTGTTGGCCCGGGGCATGTTGTCATGAGCTCAGCCTTTTTGGAGCGATGGAAAAAAAAATCATGCACCAACCCTGGAGGGACGGCAGGAGGACTGTGTGCAGGGACCAAGCTGAGACACATGCCACCAGCATTTGTCTGAGGGGCTTTGAGGGCAGCTGTGGGGACACGGACACCTGTGGCAGCACCCTGAAAGAGGGGGTGCTCCCACAAACTGCCCCCAGCACCATGAGCTGCTCTACAGCCCCAGAGGGGGAAGGATCCAGAGCCAGGGGCAAGCTTGCTGTTGTCTTGCAACCTAGGCAATCCAAGGTGTCTCTCCAAAACCTTCCACCACCACTGTGTCCCCATCCGCTTGGCTTCTTGCCCAGCCCCTCACATTTACCTGCTGCTGCACAGCCCGGAGCCCACCAGGATGAAGGCTTAGCTTCTTTCCACTAACCCTCCCAGTGCTGGGGGACACATCCACACCACCACCAGCTCCTCCAGAAACCAAGAACCAGAGCCAGGACTTGGCTGGCAGAGAAAGTGCTGAAGGGAAAGGGTGCTGATCGGGATTTACAGGCTGAGAGAGCCACTGCAGCACCAGTTTGTCTTTGGAAACAAGACGACTTCAGCTTGAAGGTCACTGGGAGAGAAGCTTTGCAGCTCCTTTCCATACCTTCGATGTTCCCCCACGGCAAAAGCAGGTCCCACCCCTGTGTTGCCATGCCCTGGGCTCTGCTCAGCCCGCAGCAGGGACATGTGTGCATGCACACACACACACACACACACACTGCATAACCCTACAACTGCCCTCCAGCCCCCCCAGCCACTCTCAGGGTCACTGCCAGGCTCAGGATCACAAACACCTGCCAGCACATGGTACCAGCCCCTATCCCCAGATAAAGGCTACAGACCCCTCCAAACAGGGCTCACCAAATGCAAGGAAAGGCTCCCAAGCACCCAGCTCTGCCCAGGGCCCCTCTAGCCCTCCCCTGCACCACCCCATCCCCCTTGAGCAGCTCCCTCGCCTGCTTTCTCTCTTGCCGTGCCTGTGTGTGGGTGTATTTGGAAACGAGATCTTTCCAGCTGAACTGCAAAATGAAATGCAGAGATCACAACTCCTCGAATAGCTTCATCGCACACACGAACCTCCATCCTGTCCCCAATGCAAAGCCCAGGCAATAGTAAAAAAAAAAAAAAAAAAGAGAAAAAAG
>VZTU01015195.1:300463-329861 GCA_013400835.1 Zapornia atra
TTGTCGTGGAGGATGTGGGGGGGAACGGGGACCTGCAGCCCAGTCGCCGATGAAGGAGGGGGAAAGCCCTGCGCTGCGTTAGACTGATGCGGACTCCGGTGGGACACGCTGCAGCACCGGGAGATGGGGCAGGGGGAGACCGCCCCGGCTCGACCTCTTTGGGGGAAGGCGGGAGCCCCAGGCGAGAGAAGCCCGCCGGGGCCAGGGTGCCGAGGGCAGCAGGAGCCGGTACCGGTAATGAGGCGTACGCCAACTGCAGCCCCTGGCAGCGCCCTCCCGAGTGCCGCGGCCCGGCTCCGCGCTGCTGCTCCAGCGGCCCCGGCGAGCCTTGCCCGCCATCCTCGCCCTGCTGCAAGGCCCCGGGCGGGCAGCTCCCCCCGCCACGGCCTCCACCGCTTGCGAGCGGAGACGCTGCTGCTGGGCTGTGCACACGCGGGGCACCGTCGTGCCATCCCCCACCCCCTCCATCCGGCTCCCTGCGAGGGGCCACCCCGTCCCAAACAGATCGCCCCGTCCCAAACAGATCAGCCGGGGGCGAACGCGACCGCGGCGGAGACACGATCCCAGCGAGCTCTCCCGGGGAAGCCGGGTCCCGAGCAAGGGCCACGCCGCCATCCCCAGGAGCAGCGCGTGCCCCCGGTCCCCCCCTCCCGGCTCGGCGGACGCGGCCGGAGCTCCCTCTGCCGGTACCGCGACGGGAGCCGGCCCCGACGGCGGAGACGGTGCCGGCAGCATCCACCCCCGGGAGGGGACGCGGGGCCCAGCCACGGCCCCGAGCGAGGGTCGTGCCGCGCTCGGCGCTCCTGACCGGGCACAAGCCAGAGCCCTTCTTTCACCAGGATTCTCTGCAGGGACAGGCATCCCCGCGGGCTGAGCCCAGGTCCTGTTCTTAATGTGTAAGACTTCTGTCCACTTCAGAAACAGCTTTCCCCCTTTCCCTGGTAGGTCCCTACATCATACCTCTGTATAAGCATCCCCTTCCCAAGAAGTCCAGCTAGCCTAAAACCACCTGCAAGAGCAACAGGGAGATGCTCTTGTCTGACCCAAAATGCCTTCTCTGGGCTGAATCCTGCTGGCCTGGGAGCATGCTTGATCTTGGATTCACAGCCTGTGCTGTCCAGCCCGAGACAACAGCCGTGTGATTTGGCAAATCTTCAAGGCCATCCAGGCTCTGCTGCAGAACCGCCAGAGACGGTGCCCGGACACAGGAGGAGATGCAAACCCCAGAGCCCCCTCACCAGGAGACCCTCCCGCAAGCCCAGGGCAACGCAAGCGTGACAGCACACAGCGCGTGTGACACCAGGCGCATGGAGAGCCCGCACCACGCCTGACAAGGACAGAGAGTCCCATTTCCTCCCCACACTGCTCATTGATTCCTCCTTCTGAATACAGTATATGCACCCGTGAAAAGGTCAAAGCTCAGCTGCTCTTTGGCCTCTCTCCGCTCCTGCCAAAGCCAACAGACACACGGACACACTGCGCACTCCATCACACCCCCAGCAGAGGCTCCCATGGCAGGGGAGGACACCAGCCTTCCCCACCCCCCCACCCCCCAGCAGAACGCAGCTGAGTAGCCCAACATCTCAGCTGTTGTGCCAGTGCAAGGCGTGGAAAGGTCCACAAACACATTTGCATGTGCAAGGTAGAGCCTCAGATCAAGCAATTTCCTCGCTACATATGTACAGCCTGGCCGCAGCTGCTTTTGATCCGCTTCCCTTTGTATCCTGATGATGCAGGGAGAGCCTTTGTGCCTCGGTCTGTTTATTTAAATGGATTTGGAGCAAACATTTTTTTTTTAAAAAAGCCGAAGCTTTGAGCCTCTAAGTGGGTTACCAGATTATATGCTGTCTCCATTTTAATTACATTTGGCTCGTTTGGTTTATCGCATACATTTTGGAGAATTATGCTCGTCGTGAGAATTGAAAACATTTTGCTTTAGAAGGTACCTGGAGCCCTGTAAAGGGATCCAACATCACACAGAGGAGGCGATGCAAACCTTCCCATCTCAAAGAGCGCTCTCCCTCCAACTAGGACAGGAAAAGAACAACTCCACAGAACAATACATCCTCCAAGTTCAAAATGAAGTTCAGAAGGATCAAACCAGCACCAGACTGGCAGGATTTTGGCATCAGCAAACACAGATAACAGGATGCTCTTGCGTGATCTCAGCTATGGATCTTAGAGGTGTGAGATCACAGAGCCTGTCGTGGCCCGGCCGGGGTGTTTGTTGTCCCATCTAACCTGGCAGCAGAGCAGAGGGAGCACACAGAGCTTTGCTGTCTCACCTTGGGTGGGCAGAGGAGTTAAATCAGGAGCCCAGGCATCTCTCCCCAGGGATCCCTTCCCACCCGCCCAGGGTAGACCAGGAATTTGTCTTCCTCAAACACATTGACAGGGGGTGGAGGGGGGGAAGTCAAGGAGAGGGAGCACCACTCTATCCCAGACTCTTGGCAAGAGGTATGGGAAGCAGCAGAAAGCAGCCCTGGAGACCAGAGCTGCACATGTAGGGACTGGGGATGTAAATGAGAAGAAATTTCAGTACAGCATAAGAAAGTAATGAGGTCACATTCACCTCACACGCACAGCCCTGGCCTCCTAATTAAACCAAAGATAGCACAGGAGAGAGGGATGGGGGTGAGTCAGGGACAGCTTGGGTGGTGGCAGGAATTTTAGGGCTGTGGCGTTTTTGGAGGGGATGGGGGAAAGGGGCTCACACACTCCATGAAAAACAAGAACCAGAAGCAACACCAGTAAAAATTCAGGCAGCAGATGCAATGCACCCCAGATTACTCAACAGACCCCTGTCAGGGACAAGAGCAACGACACACACAGAGGGAAGAGGAAGAGGAAGAAGAAGCAACAGCAGCCCTGCTTTCATCCCAGCACAGCCTCCGCTCTCTGAGAGGAGAGCTCTGCTCTCCTCCCCCCCAGCCCAGCAGAGCTGCCCAACGCTATTTTGGGGGAGCACAAGCTCTTTACACTCTCTTTCTTAGCTGTACTTCTAGGAAGCGCATCACGAGCACTGTTTCACGTCCGTGGGGGAGCTTTAGCTGAGCTAAAGACGGCTCCGGCGTGGTAATGGGATTTGAAGCCTGCTGTACAGGAGCTGCACTGAGCTGTAATGGGAAAAGCCTACATCTGTAACCAGTTTAGCAGGAGGCAGTTGCAGACAGCCTCACCAGAGAGGCTCCGATCCGATGAGAACCGGTCGCTATTTGTTTTGTTGTTGACATCCAGCTGCAGTAGCTGTGGGTGATTTTAATAAGACAGGATAATATTTCTATCGGTTCTGGGAGCTATAGATTGAACCCATATAGACATCTGGCTCAGGGCTGGGTGATAAATCGCAGCAAGATCCAACGCTCTCCTCATGCCTTGGAACCAGAGAGAAAACCCACGTTTTGTTTCGGATGTCACAGTTTGGGGACAGAGGGGGCTTCCCACGACCAATTCACACTTGAGGGTTGTTGAAGAGTGCTTTGACAGCAGTGAGCCAGCTCTGTCCCTGCCCCATCAGTGACAGCGAGCGCTGTGGGACCCTCCCACCCCCACCCCTTGCTGTGTACAGGGGTCCCTGGTTGCCCCCATCAGTGAATTAACCTCCTGAGAACCGCTGTTTGCTGTCTTTCAAACCGACACAGCAACAGCAGAGAGACACCAGAGACCATCCTGCCCACCCCTCCTGGGTTTGCTTCCCACCAAACCTGGCCCCACACAGCCCCTGCTCCCCCCAGCTTCGACATAGCCCTGCTGGGGTGCCCCCATCCCTCAGCACCCACTGCAGAAATTCTCAGACTAAGGATTTTAGCACATTTTGTGCTTCCAGGACAGCAGCTAATGACCTGGACAGAGCAGACCAGCCCCACATCGAACACAACAGCTCAACCCTGCCTAACCAGGTCCAAAGAACTGCTCTTCCCCAAACCTTATTTTGCTAATTCTTTTCCCCATCACCAGGGCAGTTTCTTGCCCTCCTCAGTTGTCCCATCGGTGCCTTCACCCCGAGCATCCCAGGACTTCCAGGTCCTGTGCTGAAACTCCAAACCCCAGGGCTGGGTACTGGCACCGGGAGCCACCGTGAAGGGTGAAGAGAAACAATTGCTTAATGAAACCAACTGCTCAAGGCTATGAGCAGGGCTTCATCTTCCCCCCCATCCCCCTTTAATGAATGTTTTTATTGTCTCTCTCAATCTTTATTAAGTGAAGAGCCAGACAAGTAGTTGGAGGGAAAATATACTACAGCATAAAGCACAACTGCTGCGCAGAGGGGACGTACATGACCAGTGCCATCCGTTTGCTGTGCTGAAAGGAATTAATAATTCAGGCCAGGGAATGCTTATTTTTGGCTGATAACCAGCACTTCCCTGCGTGATCAATGTTTGCACCTTGACTTTTGGGTACACAACCAATCCGTGCCCGAGTACAGCCTGGGTTTTGGGAACTGCTATGTCTGCAAGGGCCGAGCTGCTCGAGGCTGTAGCATCGGTGTGGGCTGAACCTCCTGACTCGGCGAGAGCAGAGCCCAGCGCAGGTTCCAGCTCTGGGGCACAGAATATAAATTATAGTTTAAAAAAATTATAATAAAAAAATCTGTCTGCCCCCCAGCTTTAAAAAAAAAAAAAAATTGCATTTTCCTTAACAACTGCTATAAGCCCCAAAAAACCTCCAGAGGAGAGGGAATCGGCCTTTCCAGGCTCTCCTGGGTGGGTGCTTTAGTGGCCAGATCCTGGCTCTGACCCTCAAAAGGAACAAAGGTCCATCAGCCCCACAAAGCCAGCTCCCCCAGATGGCTACGAGGACCCAGCACCACAGAGGACGATGTCCCTATTCAGGCCCCTCTTGCGTTTAGCGCAGCTCTGACCGGAGCCTGTCCTAGTCCCTGTGCCTGGCTGAGGGGACACCAGGCCTCTCCCTGAAGGCTGCGGTGTTTTAGCACCCAGCTCAGATGGGCTCTCTAAAGGGTTAGCACAAAATGAAACACAGCTCTTTTTTGGGAGGAAGGAGGGGGCAAGCCCCACCTGAAATCCAGCCTTCAGCTTCTGCCACTTGGTCAAGGCAGGTCCCTGTGCAACGCGCTCGGGAGGCTTTGCCTAGCTCTCCCCATCGCTGCTGACAACCAGCCCTGCTCCTAGCTCACTCCTGACACTGCCCTGGAGACCTGGCTCTGCTGGATGAGGTTACAGAGGAACAAACCATGCCTCGATGCCCAGCCTCACCCGGCTGGGCACACGTGGGGGGGTCAGAACAGGTCTCCCCTGCCCTCCCAGAGCCCTTCTCCTGAATGGGCACCAGCCTGCAGCTCCAGGAGCCAGTGCACAGTCTGAAACCTCCAACCATCCTTCAAGCCCCCAAATCTGCGTTTCTTGCCTTTTCCTCCCAGGCTCTTTGCCAGCCTCCCTTCCCCACACCCTCCTCTCCCCACCCCCCTCGCACTGCTTTCAGCTTTCATCTGGTTCCCATGCAGCGGGAGCGCGGGGCACAAGCAGCATGCAAGCACCGCCGCTATCAGCGGCTCCCACTCTAATTGAATCTTCAAATCTTGTCTGACAGGAAGAGACAAGAGGGAAATGAGACGTGTGTTGCCGAGCCCTGGATCCCCTGGATCCCTGAGCGCTGCCAAGCACCAGGATGCCGGTGAGCTCACGCGGTGCTCCCAGGCGCGCCCGCCTTGGTCCCCAGCACTGCTACAAGCACTTCGAACAAGCACAAGGAAGGCATCACCAGAGCTCTGGGAAGCTCCAGGAAGGAGGGGTGCAAGGTGCCAAAAAGCCACCTGAGCTGAGAAATCAGGTAGTCACACAAATGTCCAGCTCGCACCAGGCAGAGGACAGGCTGCGGAGCTCAGTCCTGACAGGAATCAGGGGACCAAACCCTTGCCCACCACACACACAGGCGTGCAAGGAAAGCTTTTGAGAAACAGCAGCACACCCACAAGTGCCCCACAGCCCTCCCAAGTGACCCCAGACTCAAGAAAAGCAGCACCGAGCAATCAACCCACCCACTCTCCCAGGAAATCACAGCACCCAAAGGCATCTCCATCATCTCCACCTCACCAGCTCAAGGTGCACAACACCAACAAGAGGTCTCACCACAACACTCTTGCCTGGGCTCTTACCTGAGTCCTCAGGAGCTGCAACCAAAAGAAACCTTCAACCCTGAACTCCAGCAACACCTCCAAACAACCCCCTGCCCAGGGCTGGTGGGGAAAGGAAGACAAGGCAGGGGCTAGAGCAGTGATTGGCACCTGCTGAGCAAGCACTAATTGGGAGAAGGTGTATGGGGAGGAGGAGAGGGCATGGAGAGGATGGCAGCTGTGAGTGGCCAGGCACGAGCACACCAGGTGTTGGCCCTTATCAAAAGCATAACAAGCTTTGGCCCAGTAAAGGTCTCCCAGCACAGTGCCCAGGCTGTGACAGCCCCAGCTGAGCCCCACATTGTGGGGGCCAAACTCACAGAACTTCCCTGGAAAGGCTGTGCTGCCCCAGGCAGCGGGGTCACCATCCTGCTCCAAAAGGGCCAATGCCATTCCCTGGTCCCAGCCCCAAGTGGCAGGTCTGGGGGGGCACTGCACCCTGTGCAGCCCCTCCCTGTCCCAAGGCAGCCGCTTCCCCGCCAGCCAGGGAGCAAGTTGTAAAATAAATTAATATTAAATGAGCACACAGCTCTAATAGCAAGGGCCAACAGGCACAGCATCAATGTTTCCTGCTCTCCAAGGAGCAGTGAGGGCAGGGGAATGGAGAAACACACCCCTCAGGGACCCCAGGAGGAGAGGGGTCAGGATGGGATGGAGAGCAGGGCCAATCTGGGGGCTGTGGAGGAAGGGGAGATGCTGCCAAAACAGCAGGGTGCTGGACCATAATGGAGAGCTTGTGCCCTCCATCCCACAGAGTGCAGCGGGACACAGGCAGGAACTCAGCCCTAGGTGCTGGCCTGAGACAGGGGCTGCAGGCTGGGATGGCTGGAGTGGCTGGGATGGCTGGGACAGCTAAGCTTCCTCCGGGGAGAAGGAGTCTCTGTGCCAGCACACAAGCTGGGGACACCCCCAAGTGCCACTGAGCCTTCTGCACCCCAAACTTTGCTTCTTCACTGCTCAAGCTCCTCTCAGTCATTATCCATATGCTCACCTCCAATAGCCCTTGACATAGAAGGGGCTTTTCTTCTACCCTTTCCTTTTTTTTTTTTTCTTTTCCTTTAAGGCCTCTACTGGGAAATCTTTGTAATTAATGGCCCTTTAAAGTAAAATATAATTAAAAATAATGTGGAGCGTGCTGAAGCCTGCTGGCAGCGTGCGATGCGGACAGCGGATGGGGAGCAGGGCTGCCGGGCAGCTGTGGATGCTGCAGACCTGCTGCAGTGGTACCCAGGCTGGGGTGAGCAGGTACCTGCTGCAAGATGCTGGGCCAGGCTCCTCCCTGCCTCACTGAGCCCTAAACCAGTTACTAAATCTGCGAGCACCAGGTTCTCCATCACACCCATGGGGATGTAGGGTCATGCTTCATCCTTGCCTTCCCCATGGGAGATGGGGCGCGGGTGGCTCTGCCGTGGGAGATGCTGAACATGAAGCCCCAGTTTAGGACCGAACCCAATCTCACCTGGGTGCTCGTGGGGCTGCAGTGGGTCAGTCCATACCCAAGGGAGCCTCCTTGGGTAGAAAAGTCTGATTTTCACACTTTTGGAAAGCCAGGGTGGGAGAAGCATCTTGCCAAGCCTCCACCAAAGCCTGTGCTCCCCAGTCTCCCTCTTGCAGGAGCCAGGGCTACACAGAAGCGTGCAAATGAGGACTGGCTCATTTAAATTTAATGCTGATGAGGAGATCTTCCTCCTCTTTCCAGCAGAGAGCAGATGTTCTCGTTTCACATAGGCAAGGCGCCTCTAAATCACTCCCCCAGCAGCGAGGTGGACAGTGATGTCATTGTTTATAGGTTATTAGTTATTATTTCATAGACAAACCTGACATTTTTCCCTTTTAAAGATACATTGAGATGGATTCTGGGTTTGTGCCGCTGCGAATATCCTGGCAGTCCCGTTGTTAGCCTCCTTCCAAGATTCAGGCTGCTT
This sequence comes from Zapornia atra, assembly GCA_013400835.1. Taxonomy (NCBI): domain Eukaryota; kingdom Metazoa; phylum Chordata; class Aves; order Gruiformes; family Rallidae; genus Zapornia; species Zapornia atra. The sequence continues at coordinate 308,522 of VZTU01015195.1, forward strand.
TCCTCATCGCACATAATTAAAACAGCACTTTGAATTTTCAGCAGCTTGCAACATCTTCATGATATACGGGAACCCAGGCAACAGCTCGCTCCCGAGCCCAGCCCTGCCAAGAGGCAGCACCCAGCGAGCGTGCAAGGCGTGCGTGCGCAGCCGTGCGAGGGACATGGTGCAGGAGGTGGTGGGACGGCACGGCAAGCCCGGCGAGCCCTGGGCACAAGCCACGTGCCGGCCGCTCCATGGGGTCCCCAGCCCTGCGCTGGCCCCGGGTGCTCCCCACTGTGCCAGTAGGGGGGTGCTGGTGGTACCCGGGGTGTTTTTAGCTGGTTCAACAGGGTTTAGCTGAGTCACGCAGCCCATCCGTGGCCTTTCTCCTGCATGAAGCATAATGATTGTAATGGATCCCCAGGCAACACAATCTTCAGCTGCCCCACGGCAGAGCTGGAGGGGGGAGGGTACCCCCCCTTTTCTTGGGGTACCAAGCAGGTTTGGAGATCTCAAGGCAGCTTCGGGCACTCAAAGCTCCAGCCTTTCCTGCAGGAGCCCTCCAAGGTGCACCCCAGCTCCCCAGAGCACTCAGGGATGGGGGGGTGAGGGTCTGGCAGCCCTCCCACCAAGCACAGGGCACTGATGGGTGCACAACCTGGCCCCTGCCTCTGCTTTGCTGCTGTTCCTGCCATCCCAGAGCCAACATGCTCCAAAAGCCTCATCCTGCCTCAAACGCTCATAGTGGTACGAAAGGCACTTTGGGGGCTGCTGCAGTGGGAAGCCAGGACCCAGCTGTGGTCCAGATGGCTTCATCTCCCCAGGACAGACCTGGCTACCCCCAGCACACTAGCCCTAGCCACAGTGCTCAGTCACCCCCAGCTCAGTGAGTCCTGAGACCTGCCCTGAGAGCTGCTCTCCGCGGTGCCTGGGCTCTGCCAGCTTGGGGCAGGCCCACTTGTCCTCACTTGTCCACCCAAAACTCCCCCGGGGCTTCCTCCCACCACAGCCCCATGACTTCACCATCGAGGGCTTCGCTGTGACAGCCCTGCCCCAGCGCCAGCACAGACCAGCGACGCTTTCACTCGCATCCTGTCCTGTAGGCAACCCCACTCAAGTGGCACCAAGACAGGGACACCATCCCAGCTCTATCCCAGCCCAAACCAGGCTCCCTTCAGCCCTAGCTCTGCAAGACCCGAACCTCAGATACCTCTGGAACAGGCTGCCCAGGGGGTGTGGAGTCTCCTTCTCTGGAGAGATTCCAGCCCCGTCTGGACACCGACCTGTGTGCCCTGTCCCAGGGACCCTGCTTTGGCAGGGGGTTGGACTTGATGGGCTCTGGAGGGCCCTTCCAACCCCTACAATTCTGTGATTCACCCCACACCCCCCACAAGCTGCCCCTGCCCTTCCCATGCCCCAGTTCTCACCCATACTGGTGTGACTGGGGGAGCTCTCACCCACAGCGTTGCTGGTGCGTGCGCACAGCGCTGGCACGCACAGAGAGCTGGCAAGGAACGGGAACCCATTAGTGCTCCCCTAACCAACAGAGGGGAGTTAATGACATCAAACTGGCTTGGTGGTGGTGGTGGTTTTGATTATATATATATATTTTTTAAGGCCTGGCTTCTATCTGTCATTACTGTTATATTGCATAACGGGGGAGAAATCTGAATGAAGTTAATACCCACCGAGCGTGGTGCGGAATATTCATGTACTGGGAGCTGGAATGAGGCAAATGTGAATCTTTATTACCAGTGGAGGTTGTTAAATATTTATATTTTCTGTTTGAGACACGCTGTGACACATGAAACTCAATTAGAATATAACTAAAACCCATGCTAAATTATAGATAAATGGCAACAAACGAAGGGGGAGCTGCCTGAGCTCCCCCCCCAACACACACACACAGCCTGGGGCACGAAGGTGACAAATTTGGGAGAAGAGGGCAGCCCCACCAAAGGCACCGTGGTCCCACAGTGGATGGCCAGCAAGCTTTGGCAGTGTTGCATTTCTTCTGCAGGGCTGATTTCTGCCTGGAGACATCTCAAAGGAGATCCTCAGGGAAGCAGGATGGATCCTGGCTTCCTGCAAACCACCCTACACCTTTGTGTAAAGCAGCCCCGGACATCCTGGTGGTCCTGAAGCATCACAAGGACCCCCAAGTCCCCCACTCCTGGGCTGTGTTTATCTTAATTCTGACATGCTTAGTAATGAAAACCACGGTGAAAAGGACAGACTATTCAGGGGCTGGACACTGCGCCGGTGCCATGCTGTGGAAATGGCTGGAGGTTTCTATCCCTTGGCTTGCTGGAGACAAGCTCAGGACAAGGTCAGGGCTGGAAAATTAGGGGCTGAAAACTAGGCCCAATTCTGTTATTGTTTGCTCTAGGAGATGCTTGTCATCACCAGCAAGGCTGGGGAGCAGGGATACCACGCAGATGTGTGCTTTAGGCGGCTGCTGCCAGGGTTCAAACCAAGCAGCGCCTCTGGCAGACAAACAGACAGACAGACAGAGGGCTCCCAGCCCAGACAGGTGTTTTCTGCCAGATCCTGCATGGTGCTGAGCCCCCAGGCTGCTGGGATTCCCCTCAGTGGCCGTGGGGGAGCATCCTGCAGGAGCATCCCTCCGTGTTGCCATGGAGATGCAGTTCAGGAGAAGCCTGAGTGCTGTACCCCTGCGGGGGAAGGGGGGGCTGCAGGACCCCCACTCCATCGTAGCCCTTCCTCTTGGCTACCCCGGGAGATAAAAGTGATTTTAGGGCTTCATTAATGCTGCAAGGAGCTGGGGGTGAGGGGGAGTGCAGGGTCTGTCCTGGGGTCAGAGCCACAGCCCTCCATTAGCGGCACTCGCCAGGACTGTCATTAGCCTGTGATGAGGGAGACCCGAGCGAAAGGACAGACAGACAGGGAGGGAGGGCACGGAGAAAGAACAGCAGCTTCCCAGAGGGGTTTGTACCTGCACTTCTCAGCTTGGCAGCCCCAAAGGACCCCAAGTCCCTGCTGCCCTCCCCCCCTGCTCCCCTTTGGCTGGAGGGGTAGCGGGGCTCAGCCAGAGCGGTACCAACCCTCCCTGCCCCACACCAGCCGTGGCTAACCCAGCTGTGCCACATCCACCATAGAGCCTTCCCTCCCTGGAGCACGTTTCCAGCCTGATTTCCTCCTACTTTTGTATCCTACCTCCTTTTGTTCTGCCTGCCCCCTATGTGGGGTTCTCCGCCCCCGCCCCCTCTCCCTGGCTGTTTCCTCACCGGCATGAGCACCACATGTGGCAAGACCTTCATTTTGCCAACAAACGATGCCTTTTAGTGACAAAAACAGCAATACAGAAGAAAAAAAAATAATTTAAATGCAAATTATGTCTTTGCCAAGGCTCATGAGTAGAATCTCTTCCTCCTCACGGACCTGTGGGGATGCCCAACCTGTGGAGGTCATATTTTCCATGGAGAGAGGAGGGAAAACTTTTCCCCATGCCCACAAACCTGCTGACAGGTGGTGTCTGACCCAACAAACCCTCCCATGGATCTGAGCCCACTCATACTGGGGGGGCAGAGAGGTGCCCAGGGATGCCTGGCAACCACATCCCCCAGCCCACAGACCCCACCGGTGTAGGCTCTGACCCCCCCAACATCAAACCATCCTTGCCAGGGTTTGACCTCAGTAATTGAGGTTTTAATTCCTCACAAGAATTAACTGCTTGCAGAGAGGGGGCTGAGCTCTCAGCCAGGCTGCCAACACCCCCACTGCAAGCAGGAATAATGACAATAGTAATAATGACATTGTCAGCACTTCCCAGCATGGTGTCTGGTACCAGAGGCTGATAACCCAGCTCTGGTGATCCCCTCTGGGTGAAACAAGTCTCTGCTGGGACCAGACAGATCCTCGGCCAGGGCTGGTGGGGGTAAAGGGAAGCTACCGACCGCAAAAGCAAAGCCAGAGACCTCCCCCTGCCAGGGCTCAGCCCCCAGCCCGGCATCCCGCAGGCTGAAGGGTCCCCAGACACCATGGGCATCTCACCCTTGTCCTGCCAGGACGCATGGAGGCCCCAGGGTTTGCAGTGTGATCCTCCACCGACCTCAGCCTGAGGCTCCAGGCTACGAGCAGGACCCCCCACCAGCACTTCTGCCTTCGCTACTCTTTCTAAATTAGATTTTGCTCTTTTCTCTGTTATCCCTGCCAACCCCTTAGGAGCTGGGAAATAGCTTCATCCCCTTCTTCTCCTCCTTTAATTTCCTGTCATTCACCAAAATATCGATTCCCTTTCTTGCCTGCTTTTCCAGGAGATGAACACTTCTGTGCTGGCCACACTTTGCACATCCCAGAGGCAGCCAACATCCCCAGCACGTGGTGTGGGGGAGCAACTCCTGCACCCCTCGGCAGCTGATGGAGACGTTGGTCACAGCCATGGAAACCTGAGGTTTTAGAGCACAAGGTAGTAAGGAGGAGGTGCTGAGCAGGGTAGAAATCCTGGTGCTGCCAGTGCCCTGACCCAGTGCCCAAGAGGAACAAGAGGTCACATGTGGGAGCAGATTCTGGTCCAAAGACAGGACCCAAGAGCTTCTCACACATCTCTGGATGGAGGGGGACCCCCACTCCATCACTCCCCTGGTTGCAGGGCCACGTGACCACGGGGCTGGGCTGATATCAGTACCACCATACCCAGCACCCTGGCTCTATCCAGGTCCCCATGACTAATTTGGGATGTGGAGGACATTTTTAATATGCTGCTATAAATATTCATGTGCTGCCAGCTATGAAAAAGGACCCTACCTCCCGCTGCGCTGCCCTGCCAGAAGGCAGCACATGGGACAGACCAAGCCCTTGCTGGTGGCCACGGGGGTCAGAAGCCACTGGGACATTCCCAGCTTAGACCAGCGAGCATCCTCTTGTAAGGATGCCTGCTGGGCGCACCCCGTGCAGACAGCCCAAGCCAGCTTCTGCCCAAATTCTGGTCAAACTTCAAGCCAGTTTCCTCACGCCCATGACGTCCCCAGCCAGCACGGGGGCGAGCGCACCGGCACGGGCGGGGGCCGGCTGTCAAACCCATGCCTCCAGTCCCGCAGAGCCGAAGCTCGCGCCTGTCACAGCAGCCTCCAGTCTGCTGAGCTGCAAAAAACCCGATGAAAGCCTTGTGCTGAGTTGCAGTTCTGCTTTGCTGGCGTGCACCGCCCGAGGGACTGCCTGCCACCGGCTCCCACATCCCCACTTCTCCCTCCTGGCCCCGCATCACTTGGGCATCGCCACTAGCCCCAGGCCCCAAAGCATCACCCCAGAGAGCTACACAACCCATCTTCTGAACATCCATCGATTCCTCTTTCATCTGCTTCACCCCCGCCTATTGATCCGGTTTAGCCTCTGTAACTCAAACTAAATTAGCTGCCTTTAATCTGAGGATAATTGCAGTGAGCCCAGCTCTGCCTGTCCCAGATTCACCGGAGTTGGGGACAGGGAGAAGAGTCCTGGGTCGGGCAGGGATGTTCAAGTTCCTTGTCTGTGGGTAAAGCTCCAAATAATCAGGCATCAACCCCGAGGCACCAGTGGAACGAGCTTCAAGACAGCCATGCTCCGGCCAGAAGAACCCTGTGACTGGGGTCCCACCCTTGCTTTTCCAGCTGGAGATTTGTTCCCAAAGTGTGGGCATCACCGCCCAGCTCCTGCTTGCCCCAAGCCCCAGGGTCCCTGATATGGGTTTCAGCCATAGCTGAAGGAGTCATCACCCCCTGCTTCTGCCAGGCTGCAGCACACACAGGGTTAACCCCAAATCCACCCAGCCATGGGGAGAGGAGCAGCCTCAGCCCCGATGGAGCTGTGTATGAAACCCCAGATGAAAAGCGGAGCCTGTTCCCCTTTGATTAGGAGCCAAGGCTCCCAGGGAGCCCTCAGCATCTCTCGCCTTTAATTTAGCAGCTCACGCAGCGCCGCAGGCACCAGAGATGCCGCCAGCACCTCACCTGGACTGACAGCCTGGAACAGCACCTGCGGGACATCCCCGCACTGCTGACAAAGCCATTAGGGACCTACTGGGGTCCCTGTCCCTCTGAGCACCCCAAAAATCCCCCTACTAACCCAGCACTCACAAACCCACACCCACCTCCCTGGACATCCTCCTCTGCCCTTCTGTGAAGCCTCCAAAATACTCATTTAATTTCAATTTAATGCAGCAGTTACTGCGGTCAGTAAATACCAAAACCATATTAAAGGAGGATTAATAGCGTGTAATGGCCAAGTGTCTATTGCATAACCCTTAATAAGTGCGGACGGCCTCCCGCTGCCCTCCCACTGTGCCCCGGGTGCTGCAGGGCCTCCAGCCATCCCCCCCCACCCTTCCCAGCAGTGGCCGAGGCTGACAGTCCCATGAGAAAGGGGTGAGGCTGCTGCAGCACTGCCAGGCAGGAGGGGGAAGATCTCCAAGCGATAAAGTTGGTGGAAAAGGAAGGAACGGGTCGCAGCCGCAGTGCCTGTTTGGAGCTGCGTGGGGATGATAATCCCCAAAACTCCTTGGCACTCCCTCATGCCCATGGCAGCCAGCCTGGGATGGCTGAAAATTCCCCTGCGTGGCCCCTGGAGCACGTCTGGCCCGTAAAATACAGGTGTGAAAGAGCTCGGCTGTACCCCATTTGGGTTTTCTCCCCTGGGAGGGGAGGCAGGCAGCAGTCCCATCCCACCTCCCTATCACACCCAGTGCTCGCTGCACGCAGCAGCATCCCAGCACTTGCAAGGGCAGAGCCACTGGCTGGTCTCTGAGGTCCCCCCACTTCCCTGCTTCGGGGGGTGCTGCCCCGAAACGCAGCATTTGGAGCCCCTGGCTTAGCCTGGCCAAAGAGAGCTGGAGCACGTGGTGGCTCTGGGAGAGGCCAAGCAGGGCACACACTGGAGCGGCAGATGCTTGGCATAGGAATGGCCAAGATGTCTTGGAATGAGGGGAAACTGAGGCAGGATCCGAGCCAAATGCAGCCCCACTGCAGAGGTCCTGTGCCATGGCCTGGTGCTGCCCCCACCCCCCCTCCATCCCCCGCAGTCCCTGGCACAGATCTGCAGAAAGTTGGCTCAAAAAGGAAAAAAAAAGCACATTTTGAGCAAACGTTGGCCAGCTTCAGCTGCAAATTCACTTGTCAGGAAGACTGGAATTACTGGGGCTGGATGGCGTGAACAGCTGTGCAGAGCGAGCGCTGAGGCAGGGAGGGGGGAGTGGAGCTGGCTGCCTGCGGATGCTCTGGTGGGATGCAGCCAGCCCCTGGGAGGAGGGCAGCCGGGACCCAAAACAGGCCCCCCACCCACCTCCTGGTGCAAGAGGACCCCAGTGAGCTGCCCAAAACACTCCGGGGAAGAGGCTACGGCTCAGGGACTCACCGCAGCAGCTCTCTGGGTGCAAATTCCCTCTGGACGTGGGAGGAGTGGGGCTCAACGGCACGCGATGGGCCCGGGGGTGGGCACTGCTGCACCCGAGGGACTCCAGCCCCACATCTCCTGCCCACCTTCCCCTCCTCGGGGTCTGTCTGCACTGGGGCTCCACAGGCTCCCCTGACATTTTGGGGTGCAATGGGGCTTTTGCATCACTTCCAGAGCAGCTGTGACCAGCAGCTGGCCCTTCCCAACTTCCTCCCTCACAGGCACCACTGCAGCCCCCAGCTACCAAAACCTGCCCATTTATGCCCAAAATAACCCCCGGGGCAGGAGCTAATCAGCAGGAGCAGATGGGTGCTCAAGTGTTGACTAATTGGGTTCTCAGGTACTGACTGATTGGGTGCTCAGGTGTTGGTTAATTGGCCACCCAAGCATGGAGCGACCCGGCACTCAGGCGTGCTCTAAATGGGTGCTCACGCGTGACTGGGCTGCGTGCCTGGCTGTGGGCTGGGTACCCATGCCCAGCCACCATGCAGGAAGCAACTGGGCACAGAAACCTCATTAATTTGCCCAACATACCTTCTCAGAGGGCCTGGAAACAGGGATGTCCAAATTGTGCCCCCCCCCACCCCACCTCTACATGCATGCACAGCCCTCCCTGTGTGTCTTCAAGGGGGGAGAAGACAACAGAGTTGGACCCAGGCTTGGGGACATCCTCCCTCTCCTGCAGATGCAACATCACAAATAACAAACAGCTTTCAAAGCCCTGTCTCCCATTGATGTCACATCAATGCCAACGGAGATAAAAGCTAAGAGACCCAGCATCAGCACCAGCTTTGCTGGGGAATATTAATTAGAGGGAAAGCCTCATTAGAAGCAGCAAGGGTGGCCGCCGGTGCTGCCTCCCTCCTACTGTGTGCCCCAGACCCCCCGAAAGGGCACGATGGGCGTCAGCGCTCACGGCTGCCTTGGTGGGCTGAGCTGTGGGGTGCACCCCAGGCACCCCAGTTCCAAATTAACATGTTGAAAGGTTGCATTTTTTTCTAATTATTCAAAAAACCAGGAAGGGAAAAACCTACTTCTCCCCATCCATCCATAGCTGCTGGGGCTTCCAGGCAAGGCCAGACCCCGGGCAGGGTGATAACCCCAACTCTGCACCCTCCAGAGCCGCCTGATGAGGAACCCACCACAGGATCATGAGGGGAAAGCAGCACTCAGGTTATCTCATGCATTTTGGGATGGTTTTTGTCAGCTGGAGCAGAGCGTGGGGGAGCGCAGGATGCTGCCTCCTGATGCCCTGAGCCTTCCCACCGCTGGGGAAAGGGGGTCTGCCCAGGGCCAAAGGAAACCCGGGAAATGGATCCTGCGAGGCAGTGTGGGACCCCTCAGCACCACATCCCTGCTCCATCACTCCCCCAGAGCCAGGGTGAGCTGGGCAGTACCATCCCCATTAATTGCCCATTAATCAATGGCACTTGCAGCGCAGTGGTAGGGCAGCGACAGGGAAGAAGCATCAGCAGGAGGGTTGAACCACCATGGCCCTGCCCTCCTCCAGCACCGCCTGCCAACGAGGAGCAGGACCCATACCCAGCTCCTGGGCAGCAGTGGGGCACCAGGAGGACTGAGATGCCACAACATCAGTTATTTAGCACAGGGAACTTCACTTCCTTTTTTGTTTTTTATTCTGAGGTGAGCCCAATCCATCCTGACAGGTTCACAGCACATTTCTGCCCAGCGGCTGCTTACAGAGATGCCTCGACAAGCAAGACGACGCCGGGGAAAGGCACCCTGTGCCTGTACAACAGGGGGGCTGGTGAGCACCGAGACAGCTTGGTACCAGCCACACGTGTACCTGGCTGGTCCTGGGGCCCAAGATGTCTGGGCTTCCCTGTGGGGAGCTCAGCGCCAGCCCTGCTCTCTGAGGATGCTCTCCTGGCACGGACGCAGCACTGACCCGCTCCAAGCATTCATGAGGATGGGTGTCACATCAATCCCCACAGCAGAGATGCCAAGTTTAAAAAAAAAATACAAAAAAAGACGGAAAAAACCCAGAAGCAAGCAGTCAGCCATCTGCCAAACCAGCAATTTTCAGCTGGATTTCCAGAAACACTTCAGCTTTTAAAACCAAGAGAGGAGAGAATATAAACCCCCTCCTCTTCCATAAGCATAGAAAGCATTCATGAGATGAGGTGTAAAATTCCTCTTTGACTTCAAAGGCATTTCTCCTGGCCGGTTACCCCCAAATCCTGGCACAAGCCACTGGAAAGCCAGCAGGCAGCGTGGCTTGGCATCGCTTTGCTGCCAGATGCCGGTATCCCACCAGCTGAGGTGAAGGCTTTGGTGCCAGGGGAGCCCTGGGGTGTCAGAGGGATGCTGATAACACAGCACTCGCCCGTTTGGAAACAAGGAGGAAGAGGAACGAGTGGGAGGAAAGGGAGAATGAAGTTTACACTGCAGCTAAGAGAGCTTGGGCGGTTGGCAACAGCATCTTGCTTCTGCCAGAGTGGGTTATCTCCCTCTGCTCGGCAGAGATACCAAGACCTGGCCGTGCCATCCCCATGGCCAGCATCAGCAGGATGCAGCCAAGCCCTGAGGGAGGATGGGCGAGACCCCTGGTCCAGCTTGGACTTTGCCAGGGAAGCTCAGAGCAAACATTCCCCTCCTCAAACACTGGCCAAAAAGGTGGGTTTAGGGGTTATTTCTTGTGCTGTTATCAAAACTTTCTGCAAGCAAAGGCAGGGGCCAGGCTGGGGCAGCCACAGCCCTGAGCACACCGGCCAGCAGCACCCACACACAGCACCCAGCCCGGCCACACAGCCTGGACAAACCCCGCTGAGATGTGGGTAGGACAATTCCCCACTTGCCATCCCTGCGGGGGGTCCCCAGGCAGAGCAGTGCCAGGGAGGGCACCCACCCACAGCGGTGCTCAGGATCCCAGGGCAGCCGTGGGGCACACCAGCCCCCCCAGCTCCAGGGGTCGCCAGCCCCATGCCTGCTCTCTCCAGCCGCCCCAGCCCCAGGGAAGCTCCCCACCCTGCTGCAGGCCCCAGGGGAAGCCCCATCCTAGTGTGGATGCAGGCACAGGTGCCAGGCCTTGCACAAAGAACACGGGACTTTCGGAAGCCCTTTCTCAAGCCGTTTGGAAGCGCTGGGGCTGGCTCTTGTGTTTCCATCAGTTGTGGCAATCAGCAGGTTTTTTGCATGTACTATATATTAACTTTACGTTAGAATCTACCCTGTAATGGAAAAATACCACAGCTGTCATAACCAGTAACGCTTTCAACAGCTCTTGACTCCCAAGTCATCCAGGTGCTTTTGACAATGTTACCCTGGGGTTGCTATAGGAACCCTAATAGTTTTCCCATCTGACTTCTCCATTAACGCTGGGATTTATATTTAATTTGTTTTCCTTTCCCTTGGCATGAAGAGGCGAGGAGCGAGTGCGTGCGCAGGGGGAGGAGATGCTGCTCAGTGGGTTTCTCCTGGCCATGCCAAAACCAGCACCAGGGATCAGAGATGGTTCTGCTGAGAGCAGAGCAGCAGTGCAGGCAGAGCCCACAGCCTGGCATGCTGCAGGCAGGGAAGGGCACAGCCCTGCTGGGCTGCCAGGAACTCTCTGGGAGGCAGCTCATGCCCAGGGTGGCTTTATTACAGGTCTCTCCCCTGTTCCCAGGCTGGCGTGACAGTCTGTCTCCCTGTCACCTTCTGCAGGCAGAGGGGCCGAGAGGTTCACAGGCAGAGCATCCCACGCAGCTCCTGGGGCGAGGTGACGGGCAGGGAGCAGGTGAAGTTGCTGCAGAGATAGGCAGTGGCTTTCCCATCCTTCCTCTCCAGGGATGTGAGGAAAGGCAATTGGCGGTAGAGGAACCCAGAGCTGTCTCCATCTGCTACCATCAGCACCTGCCCAAGAAGGAGCTGTGAGAGCACAGCCAGCACCAGCCAGTCCTGCCCTCCCCACAGACACACCAAGCACCAGCAGCATCCCCCACGTGCCTGCCCAAAGGCAGGAAGGGACAGAGAGCCCAGGGGACCCACACCAGCCCTCTGCCAGGGTCCCACAGCAGCCATCTCCCCACCACAACTGCATGGGAGGGAGCTCATGGTCTCCACCATCCCCAGCGCTTGGCCTCCCCTTTGCACACCAGACAGGTGAGGATGAAGCCCACCACCCACGGGCCCAGAGCCAGCCAGGTCCCTGGGGACACCCACCCAGCCCAGTGCACCCCAGCCGCAGCACTGCCCCAGCCCAGCCTGCAGCCCAGCTCCTCCCGCCATCCGAACGCTTCCCAAATCACAGTGGGTGGGGGGCTCTCTGGGCTGACACACAGCACCAGCCAGGGGCTACTGCGATAATGAGCTTCTTCTGAAAGGGAAAATGTTTGTCAAAGCCTCAGGGGGCTCCTCGGGGGACAGGCCAGCTGGCAGGGAGCCTGGTGCCCACACGATGGGAAGGCTGAGCAAAGCACAGACCGTTCCAAGGCCTGAGGGACGGAAGCAGTATCCTGCTGCTGGAGCATACAGCTGCCCTGCTCCCACACCCAGCCCCACATGTGTGCCTGCAGCAGCACCTGCTGAGCACCCACACACTCACCGCATGTTTGCACTGCTCATGCCACCACCAAACACAGACGCCCTGCCTCCCAACAGCATGCACCAGCCCCAGCCACAGCACTGCCTGCCCAGCATGCAGCACCCTCTGCCCCCAGCCCTGGCACTAGCGGGGACACCGCACAACCCCCCCCAGCCTGGCAGGGGCTGCCCTCACCCTGTGTGCCCAGGGGGTCACCGCATCCCCAAGCCCTTGTCCTGGAAGATGGGAGGGGGGTGCAGTTCCATCCTGTCACCCCACATCTCCCGCTCAGTCCCTGCCTTGACCCAGCGCTGTCACAGCCCAGCTCCCTGCCTGCCTCCTGGTCCCCCCGCCTTCCTCGCCTTTGTCTGGAATTAATTCCAGGAGTGATTAATTACCAATTCATGTCCAATCTGAAATTCATTATTCATTTTTCTCACAAGCTCCCTAAGGTCTTCTTGCAGGGCCAGGATGAAGGCAAGCGGCAGGCTAGCGCTCTGCAGCCAAGGAGATAATGGGATCCTTCATAATTACCCTAAAGACCATTAACAGGGCAGGGATCTATACCAGGAGCCAGGATCCAACCCTGGAGCAGGGATCCAACCCCCTTTGCTCTGAGCTGCAGGGGAGCAGCCGCTGGCATCACCCCTGGACCACGCACATCCCCGCAGCAGCTGCCTGCAGCAGAGGGCTCCTCTGGGCACAGGGTCCATTTAAATCTGTGACCTCAATGCCATTTTATCATCAGCATCTCGTTACAGCAAGGATTTCAATGTGAGATTTGTAAGGAATTAATTACTGGAACGACCTAATTAATTGTGTTCCTGCAGATGAGCCTAGCCCTCAGCACCCCACTGGCACCAAGGGAACGGGGGTGGCAGGGGACATGGCAGTGACATTTGCCCAACTCCTTGGCAAAGCCAATTCCCAAAGCTGCCACATCCCCAGAGCAGGTGATCCGGGGCTGCTCTGCCTCAGGCAGCTTCTTGGGGTGGGGAAGGAGAGCTGGGGAGCAGCTGGAGGGGACTGAAGGCAGTGGGGAAAAGGAGCATCAGCATCTCCATGGGATGCAGTGCAGGAAGAGGGATGGCTGTCAGGAGACCACAGGCTGCTCCCGAATTCGGTGACCCCACTGAGCAGTGTGACTCTCCTCCTTTCTTCCCATTGCCCCTGCAAGAGCTGAGCTGTCTGCAGGGAATGAGCACAGTGCCAGGGAAGCATGGCAGGACGGCTCAGGGGAAGCATGGCTCTGCCCTCTGCCCAGCTCAGCTCCTACCCATCCTGCACACCCACGCCTGGGGAAGCTCACACACACTGCCCCACACACACCCACGGGGCAAAGAGCTTCACCGGCTGAGATCCTGCCACTTTCCTTCTTCTAGAAAACACAGGCTGCTGAACGAGCTGGCTTCTGCCCCATCCCACCATCACAGCACACACAAGGGCAGGCACACGCAGACCTCTGCCCTGCCTGCTGCCAGCCCTGCAACCCCCTGTACAACCCTGCACGCTCCACCCCACTGCGCACAGCCTGGGTGGGCACTGCCATCCTCAGGCAGCTCCCACCCACCCCATGGCTTCACTCCCCCATGGAAATATTCACCCAGAGCACCTACCCCTCCTCTTCCTCCACACTTCAAGGAAGGAAACAACCCCAGGGGAGATGGGCCTACCCCAGGGGAGCAAAGCATCCCACCAGCCAGGCTTGTTAGCAGCTTAGCAGGAGAGAACCGAGCAGCACGGGAGGAGAGGGAATGGTTGTGCTATTTGCTCTGCGCAGGACCCCAAAGCTGACGGCTGTTTCCAGCCCAGGGCCCACGTGGACCCAGGGGACCAGGGGCTGAACCAGCTGCCAGGAAAGGGAGCAGGTTATTCTCGGCGGTGCGGGGCTCCCTGCTGCCAGCACGACACTTCCCATCCCTGCAAACTGGGTCACCCACTATAATCCTTCAAAGGGAGAGGAAGAGCATGGGAGCAGAGGCCTTGCAGAGCCCAGGGACCAGTGCAGCCCAGGGCTCTGCTGGGTGGGAGATGATGGAGGAAGGACTGGAGCTGTGTTCCCCCCCCATTAAACATCGCTGGGCAGGCAGGCAGAGGCTCAGGGATGAAATCCTCTGTGGGCTGAGCTAACACAAGGACAGAGCGGGACTAGCCCTCCCCAGTTCACCCCAGCTAGGGCTACAGAGGGAAAGTGGTGCTTTGGCCCCGGCGCCAGCTCCCCACCACGTGCTGCAGCTCAGTGCACCCATCCCTGGCACCAGCACCCTGGCAGCTGGTGATGGATCCAGTCTAGAGGCCAAAATGCCGAGTCACCTCTCCTGCAGCCCAGTCCTGCCTCCCTTGGCTCCACTGCCCTGCCAAGGTGTGAGCCACCACTCCCCAGGGCAGGGACACTGCCCATGCGGTGTGACAGGCACCAGCTGCCACGTTGCCCTTCCCTGCCAGCGCTGCAGGCAGAAAACAGCTCTGTCCCCAAGGCAGCACGGGACCCGGGATGCACCGAGCGATGCACCTCTGAGTGGGGACACAGACGAGCAGAGCGAGGCGGCAACCCCAGCACAGCTGCAGTCAAAGCTTTTGGGAAAGGCCAGCACCCCCAGACAGGGTCACCCCCACCCACAACAGAGCCAAAGCGACTCCCCCAAGGATGCAAGGGTGGCTCCAGGCAGAAGGTGACCCAGACACTGTCTGGATCCACACCGGGCGTGACATATCCGCTCCGGAAAGGAAGGTTTTCCCTTGGGAGATGAGCGCTGGGGACGCTGGGCTCAGGCTGAGAGCAGCGTAAACAGCCTGCAGCGACAGCAGCCACTGCTGCACCGCTCCCTGCGCCGGGCTGCCAGCGCTCTGCGCCAGGGAGAGGGGTGCAGGGGCTCAGCTGGCCCTACTTACTAAGGGCTGGATAGGACACTGCCCAGAAGGGAGGCAGGACAGAGGAGGAAGAGGATGGATGCTACACAGCCACACCAGGAGAAAGGATGAAGGCACCAGCAATGCAGGCAGCAGCATGAGTGTGATGGCAGCTGGCAGGGAGCGGCTGGGCAGAGCGCAGGGGAGGGCTGGCAGGCAGGGCTGGCACCTCTACCTTGTTTGGGCTGAAGACGGAGTGGAAGCAGCGCAGCATCTCTTTTGTGTCTTCTTCTTGGGGGTCCCCACAGATAACGACCTGCCAGGGGAGAGCACGGGCAGCAGGAGGGAGAAAGCAGAGAGCTGTGACTGCACCCATGCCACTGCCAGGCCCCCTCCCTGTGGCAGGTCCCATAGGGGACACATGAGCCCCAGCCCATACCTGTTTGAGGGTGTGATGGAAAACAGCGGTGGCCCGGGCCATCTCTGGCAGGGTTATTGGGATCTTCTGGAGCCTCTCTGAGAAAGCAGACAAGATCTGCCCAGCTTTTTCCACCCACTCCATGTGACCAGAGTAACAAGCCGCTCGGAGCAGGTTTGTGACAGTGACGGAGTTGGCGGTAGGCTCTGCGCCGTCTTGGTCTGCAAGGGACAACAGCTCCTCCATCAGCTCAACACCTCACCATCCCACGGCTTGGTCCTCCAGCTGCCCCACACCATAACCTCTGGGACCATGGCCGGGTCTCCAAACTCACCATCCTTCAGGCGCAGGAGCAGAGAGGGATCACCAGCCTCGCTGGAGAAATATGCAAAGCCTTTAGGGTCCCAGAAGAGCTCGTCTTGCTTGTACTGGAGCTGCAGTGCCCACTCCAGCCAGCCCTGGTCCAGTGAGGCTTCATACAGGTCAAAGAGAGCCTGGATGACGAAGACATAATCCTCCAGGAAGCCCTGAATGGGAATGGCGCTGCAGTGGCAGACAGGGAAGGAGCATCAGGGTCTCTAAATTGGCCAGGTGGGAAATGCTCTCCATCCCAGCAAAGCCCTGTCTACTGGTCTCTGCCACTCTAAGATCCAAGATAAGCACTGGCTGTGCCAAGTCACCACACAGCTCAGCCCTAGGCACAGCAGGGAAGGGCAGGGGCAGGCTCCTGCCAGCTTAAGAGGTGAGGAATGGGAAAGGATTTGCCCTTAATTCCTCTTCACTGGGTGGGGGGCACCAATCCATCCCAAATTGCATTGGAGGCAGCTCTGTTCAAGGCCTCCCTCCAAGTTCAGTCCTGCCTAAAGAGGAGGACACGGACCACTGGCGCCTGGGCAGCTCCCGCAGGGTGGCCAGTGGGTCCGGAGACCCTCTCTGTACTGCTGCTCACCTCTGCTCCACCGTGTTGTCTTCGCTCCGGTAGCAGCTCCGCAGCAACCGCCCACTGGCAGGGTCGAAAAGGTGTTTCCGTAGGAAGGCAGCTGCCTGCACAGCCCGGCTCACGTACCCAGGCTCAGCCAGGGCTGCCCCAGCCAGAGCAAAGCCAGAGATCATCAGCCCTGTGTAGGACAGACGTGGGGACAGGCTCAGAGAGGGGCACAGGAAATGGCAGGGGTGTCGCTGCCTTTGCTTTAAAGGATGCTCAGCATGAAGCTCATCTTCCCTGAGGTCCAAGGCAGGCCAAGGCTCAGCCATCAGCTCTTCCAGTTCAAACCACTAAGAAAGCCACATACTGTCACTGAAGGGCAGCGTGCTGCAAGGCCAGCAAGAGTGAAGCCTTCGCTTGCAGGCAGAATCAGGGCTTAAGAGAGTCTTCCTGTGTGCAGGATGCAGTCTAAGTCTGGCTCACGCCATCTCCAGGCGCAGCTACTCAGGCATTTACTGCTGGGAACAGTGCCTGGGGTGCTGCAGTCATTACCTGCTGCGGGACACCCGGACAGACGGATGCAGAGCTGTAGTCCCCCCAATAAAGCAGCAGTGGAGATGGGCTCCGCATCCCACCTGGGTCCTGACTCCCCAACTCCATCCCCTTTCCCAGAGCCTAGCGAAAGAGCTGGGCTGAGCCAAGGGAAGAGTTTTGCTGCTCTCTACTGGCAGCAGGTGAGGGAAATAAACCTGGAGCAATAGCTCAGTCCCCAGCAGCCCCATGGCTTGCGGCCGGTGTGGGGCTGCTTCCCCCACAGTCCCAAAACCCAGCTCACCCACCCACCGCCTCCGCAGGGGCCTGTCCAGCCGGAGCAGGACTCATTGCTACAAGCCCCCCCGAAACGTCTTGCCTGGGCAAGACACGCCCCCGCCCCAGAACTGAGCTGCCTCTCACCGTTCCACGCCGCCAGCATCTTGGTGTCCAAGTGTGGTCGCGGTCGCTGCGCCCGGGTTGCCACCAGCCTCTGCCGGCCCTCCCGCAGCAGGGCACCAAGCTGCGCCGGCTCCAGCCCAAACCGGGCCGCCGTCAGCTCTGGGGAGCTCTGGACAGTAAGGACGTTCTTGCCCTTCAGTTCCTGACGGGGGTCCTGAAAGGAGAGCCCCATTCTACAGACGCTTCTGGACAGAAGAGGGCTTAGATCCCAGGTGGTTTGGGACTGGTCTGCCACCCTCACCCCATGCCCAGGGGCACTGGTCACCCAGCAATGGTCCTGGTACCGGGGAAGTCTTTGCTCTCCCTCACCTTCATGGGGCTCACATTGCCGGTCTCCTTCACTCCGTAGTGGTGCATGAAGACATCTCCCAGAGTTGTCCCCACTGTGGCCCCCTCAATGGGATCAGGAAGGAGAGCCCGGATTTCCTCAGCTGCCCACACACAGAAAGCTCCTTCTCTCTTCTCTTCAGATGTGCTGGTCGGGTAGGAATCGGCATCTTCTGCACTGTAGAAACCACCAGCCTGGAAAAGAAAGCAACAGAGAGACCCTCCAGCTACTGGGACAGCCCTTTCAGCCAGTTCCCCATCACACTGAGCAGGCAGTCTGGCCAGTGAGCCACAGCAGCGCTCCAGACCGAACACAAGTAGGGAGGGAAGGAGGGAGAAGCAGTCCCAAGCCATATCCCAGGGCAGGGTAAGCAGCTCCCTATGGCCCAGCTCAGGGAACAACCTACCTGGTCGCTCAGGTCCCGCGAGACATAGAGCAGAATGTCTTGGGTGACATCAGCAAAGAATTCATCGCCAGAGATCTGCGGGAGGCATGGCCTGGCTGTCAGCGTTACAAGGGGTACAGGGAAGGCAAGAGACACAGCAAGACATAATGAGATCTCTGATAGACATCTACAAGCACTGGGGAGCAACCCTGGAGCTACACCAACATCAGAGGCAGCAGCGTGTGTTTGCTGACTCGGAAAGACCGGTCAGAAGGCTGTTCCCTCTCCTGTCATGCTCAAAACCCTGGGGCTACACTGTCAGGGATTTGTGCAGCATTTCTGGATGAAGACCGACAGATGAAGAGGAGTATGGGACCACTCCATGCCCATGGGATGGGCAGCATCTTGGGGAAAAGGCTTTGAAGCTATTTTCCCAAACCAAGCCAGCCCTTCCCAGCCAGCACTCAGCATGCCAAGTGAGCCCACCGGCCCCATGGCCATACCTGAAATGCTCTGCTGTAGGTAGTTGCCAGCTGCCCCTGGTCATACAGCATCTTCTCAAAGTGAGGGACATGCCAGTGCTGGTCAGTGGAGTAGCGGTGAAACCCCTGCAAAGACCAAGCAGACATATCTCCACCTCACACCTCCACCTCATGCCTCCCGGGCATGCCAGGGATTTTCCATCAAGGCTTTCCTCCTACCTGGCCAATGTGGTCATGGATGCCCCCATGGGCCATCATCTTGAGGGTATGCAGAGCCATCTGCAGTGCCCGGGCTCCTTCTGGAGTTGTTCGGTGCAGGGCCCAGTACGTGAAGAGGAAATTCAAATTCACTGAAATACAAGGAGGCTGTTGGGTGGGCTCTACCCAGCAGCACTGCCTGCCCCATGGTGTGACTCAGCAGCAGAGCCAAGACTGACCTGGGGTGGGGAACTTGGGGGATTTGGAAAAGCCACCATAGTCCTCATCATAGGAGTTGGAGAGCTGCTGGAAACAGGTGGCCATCACTTCTTCGGATGGTGGGGGTGACTCCTGACCCTGCACACCGATCTCAGACACATGTAGCAACGTTTTCAGGATCTTCTGGCTGCTCTCCAACAAGGCATCTTTGTTCTCCTTCCACTAAGATGCAGAGTGAGGAAGTCAGTTCTGCTATTTTTTGTCACTCCCTCTCTGCTTCCTACACTGCACCTGTCCTAGCTGCACCTTGAGTTCTCCGTCCCTCTCCCAAAATCAGTTCAAATCCACCTCTAACCCAGCCAAAGATCCAACATGTTCTTGGGGCTACCTGAGAAACCCACCAAGCCCAGACCAATTTCCCTGCAGCACCTTTGCCTGCTAAGCCATTCCTGCTCCGTACCTGCTCTGCGATTCGGAGCAGCACAGTCCGAAAGCCAACATGTTGAACTCCATCTTCAGGAGGGAAGTACGTTCCCCCTACAAAGGGTTTGAGGTCTGGAGTCAGCCAGACGCTCATCGGCCAGCCACCTCCACCACTGGTTGCCTGAAAGACAAATCATGGGTGTGCCAAGGTCACACAAGGGGCACCCTCTGCTCTGCACCCCTCTGGCACATCCAAGGACCTCACTTGAGGACAGATGCATGCTTCTCTTCACCCTTGTGATCATGTATGGCCCCATTCAGACCATCCCACACACTGGTTCTTCTTGCCCCAGGAACATGACCATGAATCTCACCTTGAAAGAGCCAGTCAAAGCCTCCCGAGCGCCACCTGTGCCCCCTCTTACCTGCACGAAGGTCATGTACACCTTGTCCACATCTGGCCGCTCCTCACGATCCACTTTGATACACACAAAGTTCTTGTTCATAATCTCCCCAATCTCCTTGTTCTTGAAGGACTCTTCCTCCATCACATGGCACCAGTGGCAGGTGGAGTAGCCCACTGAAAACAAGTTCAGGCGAGTGAGGAAAGGCCCTTTGCAGGGAGCAGGACACGTGTTATGATGAGATCACTCAGAGGTGGAGAACCATGCTATAGGGAACAGCTGGGAGAAGAGACAGAGGAGAAAGATCTCCTGCAAGCACGTAGGCTTGCAGGGCTTCCTGGGCTTTCCAGCTCTTGCTCCTAAAATCTGGCTGGGGACCCTGGTCCTTGATGCAGCCCGTCTTCAGAGGGAGCTATTAAAGCCCGTGGCCCTCTCTTGTGAGCAGAGAATTAGTGCTCAGCACCCATCCTTACCTACAGGGCTACTCCTACTCCAGCCCAGGATGCAGCCTGGCTTATCTAGTCATCTACTGAACAAGTGGGAACATGAAATATGTCTTGTTTCTGGTTACCTGACAGGAATATCAGCTTGTTTTCTTTCTTTGCTTTGTCAAATGCTTCCTGGCCCCAAGGGTACCTGTGGAGTGAAGACAAGAAAGGAGCATCAGGGGTCACTGCTGCTGGGATCTGGGCTCCTCTACAACTGTCCGAGAAGCTGCTCGCTGGCGGAGAGAGGTCAGGACAGCCAAGGGCATTGGCTGGCTCAGAGCACGGACCCCAAGCCCACGGGGAGCTGAAGGAGGCCAGGCTGCTTCACCTGCCGTTGCTTCCATGCCAGCGAGGAGCCCCACGGACACAAGGAGAGGAGGAGTGGGGGGACAGGGAGAAAAGGCACCAGTTGCTCTTACCAGTCCACAGGGTTGTGAGCATGCTGCAAAAGGTACGGGGACTTCTCATTGATCAGGCGGTTGGTGTGGCGAGGGATGCTGGGGGGGCTGGCGCTCCCCTGCACGGCCATGGTCCTGCTGCTCCCCGACAGAAACACGAACCTGCAATGCCCAACAGGCTCATCGTGTCTCTGCTCGCCCCAGCAAGGCACGGCCCTGCAGAGAGCCACGACACCCCCAAGCAGCACCCCCTTCACCCCAGCTCCTGCAGGCACCCAGCGCAGCCCCAGGTTGGGGTACTGCTCCCCGCTATTCGCTCCCCGTGCCAGGGCAACCAGTCTCACCCCAGGGCTGGGTGGCTCCAGCAAGGCTTGATCCACTTCCATGTCCCCCACCCAGGACCCTAGAACATCCTAGAACATCCTCTTGCCAGAGGATCAGGCCTCCAGGTTGTTCTCCTCCAGCTCAGCACAGGCATGGCCCAGGGACTGCCATCCCTGGGGTTCCCTCCAGTCCCCCACCAGCACCCTTTGGGGGCACAGGCACCCCCAGCACCTGCAGGATTTGAACTGCGTGTCCTCAGACAGGAGAATCCCCTCCCAGGGGTGCACCGNTGCGTGTCCTCGGGCAGGAGAATCCCCTCCCAGGGGTGCACAGGTAGATGCAGGGGCGGGGTGCGAGCAGGGCAGCACAGGCTCGGCGACGGGGGCGGGGGGGGGACCAGTGAGACCCTCCTACTGCTGGGTGGGATGAGGGCTGGGGCACAGGGATGCGGGGCACAAGAGGGGTGTAGGGAAGGTGTACGCAGGGGATACGGGGATGCAGGGAGGATTGTGGGGAATGCAGGATGTGCGCAGGGATGCAGAGAGGTGTTGTGAGGGGTGCAGGAGCGGCACAACGCGTTGCAGGGAGGATTTAGGAAGGGTTGTGGGGATG
>VZTU01015195.1:339478-353977 GCA_013400835.1 Zapornia atra
CCCAATATTTTTAGACAGAAATCACCAAGCGGTTCCCAAGGATGCCGACCGACAACCTCCCCCCAGCCTCCAGTAATGCAGCTCCCTCTCTGGCACCCAAGGCCATGGGTGCAATTTGGGTTCATTACATTTTCGTTTGGAGCTCTACATTTGGAGCAGCTTCTTCCCCCAAGCAGCTCCCACAGCCTGTCTGGGGGAGAGAGGGAGGCATCAGATGACATGACAAAATAAGTCATGTCTCTCGATTGCTTCAATGCCACCCCCTCTCTCCCGGCCTCTGCCTTCCATTTTAATCACTGACAGGCCTTCACCTATTATAAAGAATCTTTTTAATAGCAGTGACATTTGCCATAATGGAAAGCATCTCCTGTGTGCAGAGACATCCTGAAGTAGGATAGCTCCTGCCTGCGGATGGTCCCACCGTGCAGAGCGCAGAGCAGCGTGCGGTTCATTTCAGCTCGCCCCAGGCCCCCACACTGACAGTCCTGCCTTGGGTGACAGGGAAGCACAGCAGGGACAGGAGGCTGCATGTCCCCAGGGGCTTTGTGCATCTCGGCAGCCTGGCTTTCCCAGCAGGGATGAATGTGCATCCAGACCCGCTCCCACGTGCACCTCCAGCATCCTCCAGGTCAATGTGCAGAGCATCCCAGCTCAGGCACGGGCATTGCAATCTTCATGGCTGCTGAAGCACAGGCGTTTCTCTGCTCCCCCTCTTCCTCTGCTCCCCCAGCCCCCTCTGCATGGAGAGGCCTCGGGACAGGTGCTGTTACCTC
This sequence comes from Zapornia atra, assembly GCA_013400835.1. Lineage (NCBI taxonomy): Eukaryota > Metazoa > Chordata > Aves > Gruiformes > Rallidae > Zapornia > Zapornia atra. The sequence continues at coordinate 340,252 of VZTU01015195.1, forward strand.
CTGCTTGCAGCCCGCCCCTAGAATCTCCCTTCCCGGCCACTCTAAGAGTTACGGTGTCTTCAGGCCCTGACTCACATGATGGGTTTGGGATGCAGCTCCCAAGGCCAGGAAGGTCACTCACCTCTGTTATTTAGCAAACACACCATCAATTATTAACACTAATACAAATAATGCCCACATGTGGGAGAGGAGGAGGAATACTCTCCAGTCCTGGCTGCGAGGACTTGGCATTACAGGGACTGGAGCATCCACGTGTCCTTCATTCAGAAGGCTGAGGGGCCCTGCTCTGATGACAGCCCACAGCAGGTCTGTAAATGAGGGCTACATGTTTCTAATGGTGGGCTGTGGAAGCCAGCTCAAATTCCACTGCAGTTGCAGTCCTGTAACTTCCACAAATCAATGCAAAGGGGAAAAAAATAAAAAAGGCAGTTGTCTGTCCAGAGAGCGCTGCAGCAGCCAGACAGCAGAGTATTGCTTGTGGTGGCCCCCCAGCACATCCCTTCCTGGGGCTGCTAGGACCTAGTCCTCTTTCCTGTCCAAGGCTCTAAGAGGCACTGGGCACTATTTATGACCAAAAATTAGAGATTCACACCATTCAGGGTTGTTCTGTGTTGCTGAAGTTCTTATACCACCCCGCAGCCCTGAGTCACCATGCTCCTCCTGTGGAAGGGGACACCAGCACGGGACTTGCTTCCACACATGGTCCACGACTAACATGAAACTCCCGTCCACCTGTTTTTGTATTAACCAGAGGCAATACACAGGGCCTGGTTTCCACAGCCAGGGCTGGAGGCACGGCTCTTGGGAATAGGCTTTGCCATGTTTTAAGGTAAAGCTGCTAAACAGAAGTATTCCTGCCTCTGAGACGATCACGTTGCCTCTGTAACGTGCAGACTCCCTCTTGCCTAGAAACAGATGGCTTGAGCTGCTTGAGCTGGGCATATTCACAAGCCGATAATCATCTCCAGGGAGGCAGGAGCTATTGTCAGAGCCTGTGAGACACACCCCAACTTCAGGCCTTTTTCCTTCTAAAGCTCAAAACGTTGCTGAAATTCTCACTACAGGAATGCTGAGCAGAGCCAGTCCCTTTGTGGGTTCATACCCACTAAATCCGAAGAGGCTCCTGGCTTCCACAGAAGCCGAAGTGCTTCCCAGTACACTGACAAGAGAAAGAGCTTCCACACATGAGGGGGGTCCCACCTGGCGCTTTGCCGGGGGGCAAGAATATCTCCTCTGTGCAGAGCCAGCACATGAGTTCAAGTGAGAAAGCGAAAGAGAACAATTCTGCAGGAGGCACAGTTATTTTACCCTGAGCACAGCTCCAGGACGCGTGTCGGTGCGGTGCCAGTGTGAAAGGGCACATGCCTGAGGCGCGCACGCCACCGCACAGCGACGTGCACAGTGTGTGACAGCGATGCTCGGAGCTGGTGTGCTGCCCAAGAACCCCAAAGGTGTCACAAGCCTCAGTTAATCATCTACACTGATGTCATTTCTCTACAGGGGCAAAGCCTTTCTGGGGAATGCTGTCCTGCTGCTCGGCAGGAAGACAGTGTTTTACTGCCCTACCTAAGGTCAGAAACAGGATGGATTTTTCTCAGGTGCTGTCCTGGTTCTTCACAGGGACACTCTGCTCCCTCACCTGCCAGCCAGGCCAGATGGAGAAACAAGCACTAAGACGTATCTCATGGTGACTGGCACTTTGAAATTCTTCTTTAGCAGCAATGCCAGTATTTTCTAGTCCTAACAGTTCCTGAGGCTGTGAGATTTCTTGCCTTGTCTCTTCTTGGCAAGCGATCGTTGGTAGAAGTAACAGATGATCTAGCAATAGTCTCGCATAACAGCATGTCAGAAAAGAGGCAGCCGAGTATTTGTCGCCCCTGCATCACTTCAGAAAGAAGAATCTCCACCTGATCTGTGTAAATCTGGTTGGTTGTTTATTTTTTAAAAGCAAGCCTACTTCTAGTTACAAAGGGCTTCACTCTCCTACTTCCAAGACTCTTTTTCCTTTAGTTCTTCACATAGAGAAGACATTCTGCTCACCATGGATCCCAGCAACTCATAAACCTGCAGCAGCAATTAACAGAAGACTGTTGCAGTGAAAACACACTAAGAAACCTTGATGACAAGACTGACAGACACAGAGAAGGTTTCTCACACAGGAGCACGTTAACGTAGGGGCACACAGGCTACCACATCAAAGCCACTGCCTGCCAGCAGAGCTTAGCTGTAGTAATAACTTCCCTATGAAGTGTGTTTAACGTTATCTGAGATACAATTAATTCTGCTCATCCCTCAAGAGTCCACAAGCATGTTAGAGCCATCCCAGATAGAAATCCCGCATGTGGCTACGCGATGGCTGGATTTATGTTAAGAGATTCCAGGCTGGAACAAAGGACATCTTACTCTGGATGTCACACTTTCCTTGCTCCACAACTACAGACACGCTTGTCAGTCTGATGAGTTTAACAAAACACCTCTCCTCCTAAGTTTCAGTGCAAGCTTACAAGCAAAGAACTAAAAGGAGAATCAAAGATCTAAGCTTTGGTCAGGCTCACCTTAATATAAAGCTTCTCCTGGTACATCTGAAACACAACAGGGTCTACCTGCTCCTGAGGAGGTTCTACTCCAACTGTAGGTACAGTTTCCATGGGCTGCGCTCCCCCTTTCACCTCCTGCAATGAAGTGGAAGATTGTAGCTTTTGCTCATCTCTCACTTTTAACTTTCTGCTGCTTGGGCATTTCTGTTCAGGGACAGAGAGACATCAAACAGGTGAATAGATCAGAACACCTTTCAGACTGCTACAAGATGGCAAAGGGACGCTTGGACTAGCTGATCTTGGAGGTCTTTTCCAACCATAATGTTTTGATGATTTTAAGATGCCCATCCCAGAAGCAGCACCTCTTTCACTGGGCTGGAAATCAGTGCACACACTCAGGATACACAACCTCAGAATAGATCACACTGGGCCCAGCACTTCGGTTTCAAGAGGCATCCCAACACATACCTCTTTCTCCTTCCCTGTCGTCTTCATTGGTCTTGTTTTGCCTTCTTTATCCTTGCCAACAAATGACCTTCTCTCTTCTTTCCTAATGGTTATTTGGTCTTCCTTTCGTCCTTTTAGAGGGTGCTTTACTTCCACTATGAATGAAATTACCCAAAAGCAACATTTTCACACTCACAAAGCCAAGCCCACTGCCCTCACACATTACTTTCACAACAGTTTGTCCTCTTTTCATTAATCTGAGCTGCCCTGCACTGGAAACCAATGCCTCCAAGAGTAGCTTTAAAAATAACAACAGGTCTCAGAGGTGTATCAGAACAAGCCTGCAAGGCAGCAAACAGTGAGACAGTGAGCTTTCTGGGGAGGTCTGTGCAAAAGCCATGGCTGCAGCTAGTTAAATTAAAAAGTGTCATTGTGTGGTGGGTTTTTTAATGATGCCAAGCCACAGATCACAATTAGTATCACACAATCTGCTGTTTCATCTGATAGGCTTTGTTTCTAAAAAAGCTTTGAGAGGGAACTGCTGAAACTGCCATTTCAGTTGAAATTCAGCACAATTTCTGGATTCCCACAGTCCAACTGACACTTACCTGTTTCCTCAGGAACAACATCCTCACAGGTGTCCTTCTCAGGCAAGCCAAGCAGGGATCTCAGCTTCACAGAGTGACTCACCAGACCATCAAGTGTTTCACGCCACAGCTGAAGACTAAGAAGAGTAGCCAAATCAGAAGGGAGAGGGCACAGCCATCGCCACCCCATCGTACCTTGCAGCTGAGAGCTGCTCTGCCCAACCAAACCAACCAAACAGCACCCACCATCTCAGAATCAGTGCAGAGGAAAGCTGAATTCCCTTCCTGATGTTAGAACCCTCTGAAGTCTCAACGGTTTGCAAATCAGTGGGCTCAGAGAGCCCCAGAAATATTACTGTGAAACTACATCTGCTTTTCAACACAATGCACTAGTGAAATCCACACTGAGCTCCTCTCTGCACCTACCAAAAGGAACCTGCATCCTTCTGATTTGGAAGCTGCTATGTTTACAGTCTGAAAGCTGAGAGAGACTGTATGAGGGAAGACAGAATTATCTGAGTACAAGGGTACAGAAAATTACCCAATGGTTTCATAAATACAGACTAATTTTGTCCAATAATCCTGTATACTCCCTAAAATTACATTAATTCAATATCCTAAACTTATCTCCAGGAAAAAAAGACCAAAGGCATTTGGGACAGCTGTTACAATGAATGTATAAAAACCCAGAGTGTGTAAAGATGACTTCTAAACCTCACATAATCATCCACACTCTGAATCACAACGCTTGCAACAGGGCTCACTGAGGCTGCTGGTCACAGGGTGCATTTACAGGCTTTCTCTTGCAAAGGCAACGCACCAGATCGGATACAAAACGTCTGACTGAGTTGGCCTCTCTTTAACACACAGCTCCAGTACTGCCTGGTTGAGCTGGGCCAGGGCTGCTTCTCTCTGCTCCTCCTCAGGGATTGACTTCATAGCCTGATGTGAGACAAAACACAGGGGTTGTGGAGCATGTTTACCTTCATTCTCGGTCACCTGAGCTCCACAGAGCACATCACAGCTCTCTTCCCACTCTGAAACCAGGCCGCACGGGGCATGTACACACCGTGTGGCCTCCTGCACAGCTGGGGTCTGGCCAAAGTGCAAACGCCACCCAAGATCTGGGGAGCAATCCCAGACCCCCCAGTTAGATTCACAGTAAGCCCCTCTGGAAGGCCACAGGTATGCTGGAGAAGAGGGATTCCAGCAAGCCCAAAGGCCTTAACGTAAAGATGAGTTATAAAAGCAGCAGAGAGGTTTCCAAGAGAGCACTATAGACAAGCTGTGCTGGCAGAACCCAAACCACTCTGGCTTTCATCTAGGGAGATCTGTACTTTATCCACAGCCTGTCTTAAGTACCCCTGAGCGGTAGGAAGGTCTCCCCAAGGAGAGGAGCCCTTGGTGAAGCCACAGGAGGCTGCAGGATTAGCTTCCCCCCACCCCCGCATTCAGGCCTGGCATGACAGAAAGCTAATGGGGGAAGAGCTTCAAATATCTAGGACATTGTGGGGTTCTCTTCTCTTCTTCACACAACAGCCCTCAAAGCCTCTCTTGGGAAACTCTTCACAAGAGCACTGTGGTCAGCAGAGATGAAGTGCTTTTCTGCAACACTCATCATAAATCACCTCTATCACTCAGCACGTTGGAAGCAGCCCCTTGGGTGGGCTCACACTGGGCTTGGCAGGTTATTGGTAGGGAGAATGGAAACACTGCCAGCTTGTCATAGCACGAGAAGGAACAGGGGTGATCACCTCCTTAAAGTCCTCGATGGAGAGGTTCCATCCTGAGGAGCCTGAGTCTTCCTCCCCTACATTCATCACTTGACCAGGAGCCTCCATGAGAGTATTCTTCTGGCCTTCCGTAGTGCTGCTCTGAGCAGGAAGAGCCTCCAAGGTACCCTCCTGGCACTGCCTGTCCTCCTCTGCAGTGCTCTTCTGGCCCAAGGACACTTTCTCCTCAAAGGCTGAAGGAACAGTCATGTGCTGCCTCCACAGTTCATGCAGCTGCTTGATCACTTGATGCTGATAATGCAACTGTGGTAACAGGGAGAAGTTCAATAGTGAAACGAGCTACACCTTTCCTCTACAGACCTAACTGTGAAAGCCAGCACGGTGCACTATGCCAGCCTCCAGCCCCACGGGTCTTCCCTCCCTGCTGTCAGTTGAGTAGCCCAAATAGCAAAGGTCACCTCAGGATTCTTCCACTGGAACAACTCTTCCTCTGTGGCACAGGCACCCATGGGAGATGGGGCACGCTCTGGAGTGCGAATTCGGGCAAGAAGTTCCTTCACACACCCTGCTACTATAGCAGCACCTTCTTGAGCAGCCAGGTCCCTCTGAAGCACCACAAGTACAACATGTGTGAGTTAAGGAGACACAATCGTGTCTTTATCTGACAACAGACTGCAGAGATCTCCCATTTTACTTAGCAAACCTGCTCAAGTATGCAGAGATGTTCTGTAAATAAATAATCACCTCACTCTCAGCCCTGACTGCAGAGCAATAAAAATACCATGTCAGTCACTCCCACCCTTACCCTCTATTTGCATATTAAGTTCAAAGCTCACAGTTACCCAGTTACATGCTTGGTTACCTCCAGTTTCTCTCTGAGGTCAGCCAATTTATCCTGGTAGGCAGAAATTCCCCAAAGGGTCACCTGCAGCAGAGCTCCTCCTAATAACAGAGGATGTGTCCTAAATTCCCAGGACTCACTGAAAATGCCTGCGCTCTCTGACTTGAAAAGAAATGAAAACTTCCTCGTTTCCCCAGGCAAAATTATACCTGAAATGAGACAGAAAATGCATCAGTCTGCAAGAAACCACCTGGCAAACCTGACCCTTTTCCAACCCCACACCCAGTGTCTTTATCACTACAGAAGACTTCCCACAGTTCGTTTGGTTAGCACACCATCCAGCTATTTTCCTCCTTCCAGGTTTCCTCTCAGTCACCATGTTATTGAACCTGTGTGATTTCCACAGCTCAGTCCTCTCTACAGCAGCTTATACCATCAGAACATGATTTTGTTCAATATTCCACCCATTTACATTCAGAGGAGGAGCAACCGCCTGTCCTTTAAGTCCCACCAAAGGGATCTGCCTCACACACTTCTTGTGTGAGTCAGCTCTGACACCCAGGGTGGCTTCCTAGGGAGAATCACCCGGCCGGTTTGCTGTGCCATTAGTCAGACTTCCTATCTCCTAACTCCTGAGTATGTGCTCTCTGGTCAACGTACACAGGTCTTGGAGATCAGCAGCTCCCATACCTGGTCTGCTATCAAAGTAGAAACGTTGCATCCTCTTCCTCTTGGATTCTCTGGAGGGAATCTTCTGGGGAAGCCTCATCCAGCTGTACCAGATGGCAGTTGTGCCATCATTGATCACCATCAGGGAGTTTTTGGCTACCTCACCAGCCAAAGTATCAAAGGTGACCCTGGTGGCAATGCCAATCTCATCCTAGGAGGAAGACAAAAGATAACAAATTCTACTCTGTATGGCAGGATTTACCTTGCCTGAAGTCACCCCACAAATAAGGGGTTGAGCCTTGGTAGGAGCACTTATAAGGCAGGTCAGATGAAGTGGCCATTCTACGGAGAGCACCTGGGAATCGGAGCTTCACGCCAGAGCGAGCGACCCCTTCTGCTTTAGATACCCCTGGGGCAAACATGGGGATGTGCTGCTATGCTCAGAAGAAACCCCCCGTTCTCTGGCCTGGGAGCCACACTCACTGTACAGCTGTGAGCAGGGAACTCAAGCAGGCTGAGCCTGAGTAAACAATAAGCAGCAGACAATTACCCTGCAAGAGGTGACACGGTCGATCCAAGGAGCGGGCTGGCCACCGAAATGTAAAGATGGACCCCTTGATCTTTCTGGAACCACATCAGGGTCGTCCCTTGGGGAGTCACTGCTAAAGAAAACAAGAGCTGGCGTTTTCACAGACTGAAATTCACTTTCAGAGAGAACCAGGGGTGATTTACAAGTCCTTATAAGAAATAAACTCAGCTAATGCTTTTCCACACAGTCGCCTCTTCAGGGACAGAGCCCTGCAGATGTAGTAAACTCCAGGTAGCTACTCAGCACCATCAAGGAGGACAGGACAGACAGAGTAGTAAAAGAGAATACCTGTCGAAGGGTATGTGACTGAATAAGGAGAGGTCCTTGGGTTGTGCCCATTACACATGGATGTGACAAGGGAAAAAAGTCAAAATAAGGATGGAAGTGGAGGGCTGGAAGGAAACAGGTAATTTAGAGCAGAATCTGCACCCTAAGGTAATCTCTGGAGCCACACAGAGGGAAAAGGGCCTCGAAAGAGAGAGGCTGAGGGAGCTGGGCCTGTTCAGCCTGGAGAAGAGAAGACTGTGGGGGGACCTCATTGCAGCCTGCCAGTCCCTGAAGGGAGCAGAGAAACAGGAGGGGAATCAGCTTGTTAAAAGGGCAGAGACTGGCAGGACAAGGGGGATGGATTAAAACTAAAGGAAGGAAAGTTTAGATTAGATATTAGGGGGAAGTTCTTTGCAGAGAGAGTGGTGAGGGGCTGGAACAGGCTGCCCAGAGAGGGGGTGGGTGCCCCGTGTCTGGGGGTGTTCAAGGCCAGGTTGGATGGGGCCCTGGGCAACCTTGTGTAGCTCCAGGCCTGGAGGTTGGTGGCCCTGCCTGTGGCAGGGGGGTTGGAGCTCTGTGACCCTTGGGGTCCCTCCCAGCCCAGCCCAGTCTGTGATTCTATGATTCTATGAAAGAACCCCCGCAACCAACCAGGTCTGAATCCTGCTCCTTAGGCACACGGCTCCAAGGCACAAAGGAACTGATTGATTCCTAAAGCTGGTGATTATAATATTAGCCTATGCCTTTTATTGTGCCCCAGTGGACCTCTGTTCAGGAGGAGGACAGCTGAGGCTGAGACTGGTGGCCCATCCCCAGAGTTCTGTATTTCCACCATGAAGTAAAACGTACAGGATCTCAGACTCTTCAGACGTGGTGCAAGGTGGAAGAGGCTCTGTTGAGACAGACGCCAACGGCTGCCCTTTGCCAATCACCTCCAGCCCATCCAGATCCTGAACATAAAGAAAAACAACCAACTCAATGATTTCTCTTTTGTCTACAGAAAGAAAGCTAAAACACCAGACAAACGGACCAAGCAAGTCAAGTAAATGAAGCTGAGATATCTTGCTCCTAGGATGGCTTTTAGAGGTAGCCAACCGATGTTCAAGGGACACAGGGGAACCAATTCTGGGTCTCCCGAGATTCCTGGATGCCTGCATTCCCCACTACAAATGATGCATGGATGGGAAGTCTCCTTCACACACCTTTCTCATCCCCAGAGCCAGGTTTTCAGAAAGAAAAAGGTGAGGTTTGTTCAGTTTTTAAGAGGGGCTACCTGCCTTCAGCAGATTCTTTCAGATACGTGTCTTCTACATGGGTAGAGGCGTCTCACCCTCTGTCCTGAGGCACTCAAGTCCAAGCCCTGCACACCAGCATGTCACAGGAGTGTTTTTATTGCTGAGGTCTTGGCAGCTGCATGCTGCTGGCTCAGGGAACTATCCCGAGGCTCCCAGGCCACTCCATGCAACACTCTGGGAGGCTAGAGAACCATTCCCTTGGGGTGGCCCTTTGGAAACATGGGAACTTCCAAGAAAAGTAGCATGGGGCTGAGTTTGAGATTCCTAATGCTGGTTTAGATCCAATTCTTGGCAATCTTACGTTACTCTACAGCATCTGACAGGAGATGCAAGGAACATCCTCACTCCTCTAGTCTTACCGGCTTATGAAAACCCAGCTCCTCCAGGAGAGGTTTTAGTTCCTGCCGTCGATGTTTCAGGAAGGGACTCTTATCCCAGGTCACAGGGTAAGGGATCTTCTTTGGAGGCTTCAGACCTGTGGGAACACCCAGAAAAGAGCTTGATGTCTGCACACCCACATGCTTATTGATTTCCCTCTGACTCTTGGTGCTTTAAAGAGGAGGGTCAACGGATGACAGGGGAGCAGCTTGCGCTGCAGCCATCAGAAGGGACAACTAGAATGCAAGTCCCCATACTCAGAGTGACTGCTTCATTCTCCCTCCACACTTGTACCTCATTTCTGTGGCATCACCTCTCTGTGACACTCCCATACCTGTTTCTCTCTGGACAGTGTGGGGTTTCCCCACGTGAGTGACTGGCTCTGGGTAGCCACGTTCTCTCTGAGTCAGGGTCATCGTCAGGCCGGTGAGTTCATCTCCAACCCGCTCAGGCTGGCTCCAGAACTCGCTCCCTCTTCGGTAGCCCTAGGGCAGGAAACAAAGCTCTCACTGACACTTTCAGGGGCATGCAGCTGTCTGCTTTTCTCACAGGGACTAGAAGATAAAAGGGGAGAAGAAGGGGTCTAGCTCTGCTTACACAATTATTCTAAAAGGCTATAAACTATTGCTTTCTGCAGACCAAACCAAAATCTCCACCAGGCTGCTGCCAAAGACAAAAGACTTTCTTCTATCTGGTGCTGCACAAAGGCTGAATGGCATTTGAATAATGCCTCACACAAATGCAAATCCTTTGCTAATGCTATAAATGTCAAAAATAATTTTAATACAGGGTACTCCCATAATCCTCCTGACTTACCCATACCCCTTTCTCCATGACAATCACTAAAATTCCAGCCTGAAGCTATCAGATCTCTCTGTTCCTGGAACAGCAGCTGCAGCACACCCCCACACCACTTCCCAGTGCATGAGTCTTGGGGGCACATCAAGAAATGGCACTTGCCCATGGACAGCAGCTGGTTAACAAGGCCCCACACCACCACTTTCCTTGCCTGGTACACATACCACAGTTCCTGGGTTGATTTTTGAAGCCACTTAAGGCTCTGCTTGCACAGCACACTGAAAGGCTTTGAGTGGCTTTGATAAATACCTAAGGACAGATGTTTGGGGATGTTACTCCTAACCCCAGTGTCTTGCACAAGAGCAGAGCAATTGGATGCAGAGGAAGTGAGCCACACACCTTTCCAGGAAACAGGGCAGGGAGACTCCGGTCCATCAGGTCACGTTCTTCTTGGATTTGCCTGTAATTCTCTGAGATGCTCATCAGCAATTCATCCTCTGGCCTCTGAAGAATTTCTATAAAGAAGGGACATCAAAATCATTAGTGCTGCACTTCTGGGCACACCCTTTAGCTACTGTTCACATGTAACCCTCTGACACTGTTCCCCCCCAAATCCACAGTCCTTCTCCCAGCCAGAACCACCAGCTCACCTCCCCACGGCACCCATGGCCACCAGCATCAGCAGCATGGGGAGCTCTGAGAACACACAAGTTGACTGCAATAGCACAAGGATGAACCTTGGTCAGTGTGGCCATTCCAGCTTGTTGTGGTGCCATCGACCTGCTCTGGGAATTTCACAGAATGAGGCCTTGGCTTTTCTCACCTCCTAGATATCTCTCCTGCTTCTTCCTGATTGCCATATTATGGTGCCAGTTCTGGAGAGCTTTGTCCTCACGTAGTGGGGTCTGATGGACCTTTTTCTTCTTCTCTCCTCCATATTGCTCTTTTAAAGCTGCTGGAGGAACATCCTGATCAGGAACCTCAATAATATATGCCAGCTGAAGAGAAAGGAAATATTAAATGAACCTCTTATGGACATACAGTGACCACAATGAGAACAGGAGGATGGAGGAGGAAAGGATTCTTCAGATTGGCAATACTTTTATCTGATCATCCTGAGAGGAACAAAACCAGGAACACACTGAGAAACAAGGGAAGGATTTATAGGAGTCATTAGGCTGGAGCAATGGCATTGCTGCAACACCAGCTCTTCCCTTGCAAGCCCGATGCCATCAGCAGAAGCACACATGGAAGAGGAAGCCTCTGTAATCTGTCCCTCCATGACCTCCTCCCGCACACAGGGCTTCCAAACCTGCTGGCGTGGCTTCTCTGAAGGCAAGCCCTCCTCCAGAGTATGACAGGGCTGGGAAAACCACACCTCAGGCCTGACCTGCTCCTGATAGGTGCTGGAAAGCATCGAAAGGTACTGCAGGCACCACACTCCACCTCCAGACAAGTACAGCACAGCAGCATTTTCGCAACTTCACAAACCAACCTGAGTCATTCCTCTGGCCAAGGCTTCCATCTTGAACTCCTGAGGACTTCCCAAAATGTGATGGGGGAGAACCTTTTCACTGCCATCACTGAGCAATCCCAGTCCTACAACACAAGAAGACAATCCCAGAGCCAGGTCACTACAGCTAGGCTTAGTAAAACCAAACCCCAAAGGTAAGCTGTGGAGTTTAACCCTACCAGGAAAAGTTGGTGGTTCCCTGGGTGCCCCTGGGAGAGCAGGACATGCTGTGAGACGTGCTGTCTTTCTCTCCTTGGGCTGATATTTTCCAACAAGGTATTTCGTCCTAACTGGAATTCTCCCAGCACCCTGGGGAGGGTGTGGAGCATAGGGAGGGTGTGGAGCATGGACCTTCAGAAAATAAACAATGCAATTAGGTACATACTGACTCACCTTCCTTCTGTCTGAGCCTTCTAGGATACACAGAGAAGTCCTATCAGTGCAGACTGGTCCCCACTTAAGAGGCGTGTTACACGACTGCAGAGACACCAGCTTAGTTACTGCCTTACTCCTCTGGACTCCATAACCAAGGCAGGGCAAAGAGTTTGAAGTCACTTTCCCAATAGTCTCTGCTGCATCACTTGGTGGCAAAGGCCACCACTCATGCAGTTCAACCCAAGGTTTGGAAGGGAAGTAGTAATACTACTAAACAACTCTTAGGTCTTCCTGGACTAGAGGGTTGGAAATGTCATTTTGAAATGGCAGAGGTCTTCTCTTTCCATTAGAGAAGGCTGTTGTTGCAGTTTTGTGTGGCTGGGTTTTAATGGAGAAGGGGAGGGGGGGCTGCAGGGGTGGCTCTGCAGGGCCCAGAGAGAAAACATCAGCTGATTCAAGGCCAGAGTCGTTGATGACCAAGGCCCAGCCAATCTGTGATGGTCACAGCCCCTCTGGGAATCACATTTAGGAGAAAAAAAATGCAGGCAGCTGCATTTTGCCCCCAGAGAAGGGAGTGAGAAGATGTGAGGAGCTGTGCAGACAACAAGGCCAGGGAAGAGGGAGTAGGGGGGAAGAATGAGGCGCTCCAGCTGCCAGAGAGATTCCCCTGCAGCCCGTGGTGAAGCAGGCTGTGCCCCTGCAGCCCATGGATTTGCTGGGGGACTTGTGACTCTGTGGGGGACCATGCTGGAGCAGCCTGGGCCTGAAGGTCAGCACTCCACACTGCAATGGGAGTGGAAGAAAGGAGTGAAATTGTAACTAAAGCAAAAGCTGTGAAGAAGGGAGAGATGGGGGGAAGTAGAGGTGGTTTAAGATCTGGAGAAGGAAAGCAGCTTGTGAGGAACTGACCAAAACCCCATTCCCTGCCCCTCCCCATGCCATGACTGAGGGGGAAGAAGGGACTAAAATAATGACTAAAATGAAGTCTGCTAAGAAGGGGGGGTGAGGGAAGGTCCTTTAAGATCTGTTGTGTAGTGATGAATAACCCTTTGCTCTTAGCAATCGAGCCTGATGACCCGATGAGTCATAAAAAGCAGGACAGAAGAAAATGGAATGAAAACTGAACTCCAAGTTTTGGGTTAAGCAAATGGACAGGACCCTCTGTTAAACACACAAAATAAAAGGAGAGTGTCAGGTAAGGCAGCTGTTTCTATCAGTAGAAACAACATACTGTCTCCAGGTCCTCCACTGTGATTGCAAGGGCCTGGATGTCATCTCCTTGCAGAACACGTGGAACGGGCTCAGGCTCTTCTGCAATTGTTGAGGAAGACAGTTCACATGCCTTTTCTTTCTTGTCTGAAAAACGGATGAAGAGACATCCTCTGGAGTCCCCCAAAGAAACCCCATCTTCCCCTTTCAGCCCAGTTATGCATTTCCAGCTGCACTACGTTTGGGTTGGTTTGGGGTTTGGTTGTGGGGTTTTCTTAAGGTTGCACAAAACAAATTTTAATTGGGGTGGGGAATAAATAATTGAACTCTGAGAAGCTACCAGGACTAAGGTGGGTCACCAAGACTCAGCTGAGCTGGGTCACCAAGACTCAACTGTCCCACACGTTACTCCAGGCGATGACAGACACAGCCCGTGCTGCCCGCAGACAGAACAGAGCCCTGGGAAGCCAGCCTCCCTGCACGCCCAC
>VZTU01015196.1:1174-11953 GCA_013400835.1 Zapornia atra
CATGGTGGTGGGAGAGGAGGAGGTGACGTCCCCGGCGCCTCGGGAGGAGATGTGGGATGGTGGAGCCGGCGCGGGGCTGCGGTGACACCGGTGATGGGCTGGGGGGTGGTGTTTTGGGGGCTGTGGGCTGAGGCCGTGGAAAATGATGGCTGCTGGTGGGGAGAAGCGCGGCACGGGCACGCATTCGCCGGGACAGGATGGAGCTTGGCCAGCCAGCTGCTCTGCTGGTGCTGGAGCCCTCTGCCAGGACCCAGAGCCCTACTCTGCCAGGACCCAGAGCCCTACTCTGCCAGGACCCAGAGCCCACTCTGCCAGGACCCAGAGCCCACTCTGCCAGGACCCAGAGCCACACTCAGCTGGCACCTTCTGCCAGGACCAGGTCGCACTCTGCCAGTGCCCAGAGGCCCACTCTGCCGGCACCCCACTCTGCTGGCACCCAGCACCCCACTCTGCCTTTCTCTTCCCTCAGAAGGCTGTGGGAAATACGGCGTGTGCCGGCAGAGCCGCACCTGGGGACGAGCATCCCACATCCGGCAAGCGCTGTGGTTCCTGTCACAGGGAGCCTCCCCTCAGCTCTCACCCCTCCTGGTGTTTCTCTGTGGCTGGAGCTCTTTTTTTTGGGGGCGAAACCCCACTTTTCCCCCCCTTTTGCCCCTTGCTGAGCGCCAGGAGGTCCCGGCGCGGGCGGCACACACCACCCAGCCTCTCCTCTCCGATCTCTTCCCTCACCGGAGCCGGGAGCGTTCCTCCCTTTGAGCCTGTAGCTCCACTGTTTAGTTTTTACCTGTGTTAACGAGTCACAGCTTCGTTAAGCGACCCTCAGGTGGGGTTTGTGTTAGAGAGCCCGTTTTTGGGCACCGCTCCTCCTCCGCAGCCGGGGTTTTGCTCACCATGAACAGGTCGAACTCCTCCTCGTGCCGCGCGATCATCTGGTTGACGGTTTCATCATCAGGAACTTCATCTTCTTCCTGCCAAGATTCCCAAAACAGGGGGGAAAGGGGGGTTCAGTGGGGAGAGGAAGGCAGCAGCACCGCTCGGAGCACAGCACCCAACATCGTTACCCATCCGACGCTCGTTCGGTCGCCCGTGGGCGCGTGGTTTTTGGTTCGGTGGTTTGGTTTTTGTGCATGTCTTGGTTTTGGTTTTATTTAGGTAGGTGCTGGTTTTGTTCTGGTTTCATGGTGTTTTGGTCTAGTTTTATGGTGTTTTGTTCTGGTTTCATGGGGTCTTGTTCTGGTTTCATTGGCCCTTGTTCTGTTTTATGGTGTTTTGGTCTGGTTTTATGGGGTCTTGTTCTGTTTTATGGTGGTTTTGGTCTGGTTTTATGGGTCTTGGTCTGGTTTTATGGGGTCTTGTTCTGTTTTATGGTGGTTTTGGTCTGGTTTTACGGTGTTTTGGTCTGGTTTTATGGGGTCTTGTTCAGTTTCATGGTGTTTTGGTCTGGTTTTACGGTGTTTTGGTCTGGTTTTATGGGGTCTTGTTCAGTTTCATGGTGTTTTGGTCTGGTTTTACGGCTGTTTTATGGTTGTTTTACGGTTGGCTGGTATTTTTGGGGGGCCTCAAAAGTCCAGTTTTTCTCTTGGCACAGGTCTCTCCACGGTGTTATAATAAATAAACTGATCACTGTCAAGGAGCTGGGGCGGTGCGTTGGCAGTCTCAGCAGCGAGGCCGAGGATTGAATGGGCGTGGAGACTGAACAACCCCCTCTCACCTTTAGAGGTGGTTCCTCCAACTCAGCGTTCAGGCACAGGGTCGAGGCAGTGTGGGGGAAGCTTGCACTGCCACTGCCGCTGCCCGCGCTGTATCTGTTCTGTGGATAAATAGAGGACTTCAGTCTCCAGGGCTGTCAATCCGGCACCTTTCACCGACGCTACAAACTCACTTCAAATAGCAACACGTGTTCATGCTCCTCTTTTTCCTTCCTTTTTCCTTCCTTTCCTCTTTTTTGCCTCTCCTTTCCTCTTTGCCTTTCCTCTCTCTAGCCCCCGCGCCCTTGGCCTACGAGGACGCGTAAGAGCGGTGGAGCAAAGCCGGCATCGCACCTTCGCCATCCGCGCTCCGCAGGAGGAGGAAGCCGCTGTTCCACGGAGCCTTACCTCATCCTGCTCCTCGTGCTCCAAGATGGCCTGGAGGAAAGCTCTGCGCTCGTGGCTGGAGGATTTCTGGTCGAACATGCCGGCTTGGATGACCTTCTGGTCCACGTTGAGCTTGTACTTGGCGGCGGCCAGGATCTTCTCCTCCACGCTGTTGACGGTGCAGAGCCGGAGGACGCGGACTTCGTTCTGCTGCCCGATGCGGTGAGCGCGGTCTTGCGCCTGCAGGTCCTGCCAGGGGAGCACGGAGGAGTTGCCAAGGGATCTCTCTACGACCGGCTCCCCAGGAAGGTTTTTAAAAAGCAACCCCACCAGAACACCAAAAAAAAAACCCACCCCAAAAAAGGGGGCGTGGAACAAACCCAGCCCCGTGGGTTTATCCTCTCTGAAGAGCCCTGAGTGGTGGCGGTGGGAGCGCGGGGCGCTCAGGGGGAAGTCGGTGCTGCCGGGCGCTCGCTCCGTGGGAGGCTGAGCGCTCACGGGGAATAACCACATGAAAGTAGTAATTAAAAGATGTCCCTGGGCAGAGGGGACAGGAAACAGCACAGGTGGAATTTGGGGAGGGATCTCTGCTGTCCGGCACCAGGAACGTGCCCTGGCAGCACCAGGCTTGGAGCAGGGCAGGGATCCTACGCCTGGGTCGGTGCCGGGAGGAGAAGGGGCGCTGTGGGCTTGGCTGCTGGTGGAGGAACCCTTTAGGGGTGCGGTGCCAGCGCTGCACCGTGGTTCTCCGTGTGGGGCTCTGGGTTTTAATTCTGGTCTGGCCAGAACGTGGCAGAACCGAGCAGCCAGGGGCTCTGGGTTTTAACTCTGGCCTGGCTGGAATGTGCTGGAACTGAGCCGCGCTCACAGCCAGGGCTCTGGGTTTTATCTCTGGCCTGGCTGGAACCGAGCTGTGCTCACAGCCAGGACTCTGGGTCTAAACTCTGGACTGGCCAGAACATTGCAGAACTGAACTGGTGACCACCCAGGTTCCTTGCACAAAGCCACACCGCCGGCTCCGGTGCAGCGGGCAGAACCGGCACCGCTCGGGTGGAGGATCTGCGGTATCCGGCACAGGTGAAGAGGGGTGAAGGCTGGACTGCGGCGCTGGAGACGGAGCCATCTTCTCCCTCCCATTTCCTTGCTGGGTTTTACTGGTTTTGGGGGGTTTTGGGCGCTCAGCAGGTTGGTTTGTACCTGGTGGGGGTTCCAGTCGCTGTCGAAGATGATCACGGTATCGGCGGACTGGAGGTTGAGGCCCAGCCCGCCCGCCCGCGTGCTCAGCAGGAAGATGAAGTACTCAGAGCCCGGCTCGTTGAAGGTCTTCAGCAACATCCCACGGTCTTCGGCCTTAGTGGTTCCTGAACATGGACAGGGAGAGTCAGCTCCAGCCCTGGAGCCGGATCCGGAGGGCTGGGAGCGCCACAGCGCCAGGAAGGGGGAGCGGGGTGCGAGCCGCCCGGGAACGGGGAGCCTGGGGCATCCTTTGGTGCAAAGGCTGGAGAGCAGCGGTGAAGGATGGGGATGGCGCCGGCCCGGCTACGAGCTGAGGTGCCAGAGCTTGGGAGCGCGGCACCGGGAAGGTGCCGGTGCTCTTCAGGGTGTTTATGAGACCGGGGCTGTTACATGGGGCCAGCAGCAGGACACCGAACTCGGCGATACACGAGGGTCTCTCCCCGCTTGTGCCTCACGCCCCCCAACCAAAACCATCCTCCAGCCGCCCGCTGGGAGCGGTGAGAGCTGCGGCGGGGCTGGGGGACGCTCATGGGCACCAGGTGAAGCTCAAGGAGCCCTGAGAGAGGCTCAGGCCCTGATACCGAAACACTTCGGCGCTGCCTGCGCCGCAACGCTCCCCAACAGAGAACTCGGGGTGCGGCACCGCCGCCTGGCCTGGAAACTGTGACATCTTGGGACTGAAGGAGCTGAATGCCCAGAGAACCTGCCAGTGAGGAGGACACCTCACTCCAAGGAGCTGCTTCAGCCTCAGCCAGCACGAGAGGGAGCCGGCACCGCGCTTTGCCGGCTCTGGCAGCCGCCTGGCGCTGCCGTCAGCCGGTTTATTCCCACCCAAGGCAGGGGATCGGCTCTCCCTTCCCAGCACGTGAGGTTTCTGCCTTGAACCCCCAACCCAGCTCGCTGTGGTGGGCTTTGGGCATCGCCATGGCGTTACGGTGCCCAGCCCTTGGCATCCCTCAGGGTGGGGAATGAAGTGGGTTAAGGGGAAAGAGGGGGGATGCGGTGATGGGAGCAGCAGCCGTAAGGCCGCGCTTTCCTCCTCCAACCCGCTCGTGCCGGCGGCGTTCACCACACACCAGGACACCCATGGGAGCTCACCTCACCCTGCTCAGCATCCCCCATCCCCAGCCAGGGGTCTGTCTGTCCTCACTGCCAGCTGTTTGGGGAGGGGGCAGCCACCATCCCCGTCCCCCCCTGTGCCCCAGAGCCACTCACCGTCCAGCCTGAGGTATTTGAATCCGCGGTAAGCGAAATAATCCTCCATGATGGTCATGAGGGAGGTCATCTGGCAGAAGAGCAGCACCTTGTGGTTGGTGGCTCGTAATTTGGGGAGAATTCGGTCCAGGAGCTCAAATTTGCCTGAAGCTCGGTACAAATCCAGCCTGGGAGGGAAGGAGGAGAGAAGGGATGAGGATGGGATGTGGGGAACACGGATCCCTCGCGGGAGGAGCGCTGGGAAGGAGCCAGGGTGTTTGGTAACTCCCAACGAAGCCCCACTCACCCTTGTACGATCCCTCCGGTGAAGCCCAAGTGCTCTGAGAAGGATTCCTGTGGGAAGAGAGAGACAGGGTGTCAGGATCCATCCCAGCACCACGAGGAGATCCAGCAGAGCCCCCCAAAAGGGACGCAGCACAGAGAGGGGGGGCGCAGAGGGGCTGGTGACAGAGCCCAGCGACCCTAAACAGTCCTGTCCAGCAATGCTGGAACCCAGTGAGAGCAGCCAGAAGGGCCACACGGCTCTGTTGGGGTGATACAGCTGATTCTGGGGATCTCACACCCTTTCAGGGGTGGCAAAACACCAACGGGGCTGGGATTGGCCCCGCTCAGCCCGTGCCGCAGCCGGCGGAGCCGCGTGACTCAGTTTCCCTCCCCCCACGGACGCCGGGCTGGCAGCAGGTACCTCGATGTGCTGGAACATGTAGGGGTGGTTGCAGATCTTGCGGAGCTGCATGATGGTGTTCATCAGCGTCTTCGTGCCGCCTTTGCCCTGCCACAACCAGAGGGGAAAAGTCGGAAATGGGAATTTTTTTTAAGGGATTTCTCAAGCTTTACTGGCTGAGGGAACATTCTGGATCAGGAGGGGGTCACAGCACTGAGGTTTCAGCACCGTCCCAGCAGGAGCCGTGGCCCAGACCCACAGTTGTTTTGAGTATTTAATATTTTAAGTATTTTTTACTTAAATTGCTGTGTTTTCTGGGGGGGGGGGATCTGTGCCCCATGCTGAGCCACCCCACCCTCCCTGCCCCAATCCCAACCCCATCCCACTGCAGCTTCTCACATCACCTCTAAAAAGCGACCTCAATCCAACACTGTGTGTGTCCCTCTGTCCCCCACCCCCAAAAGCCTTCCCAGCCCCACTCCCACCGCAGAGCAGACCCCCCCCCAGACACTGGGATGCCGGTGACCAGACCTTCTTGTCCTTCTCAGAGCCATCAGTGAGCAGCACGCCCTTGGCCTGCATGTGCCGGTACAGCACCCGCTGCAGAGCTGACATGTCACACTTGATGACATATTCCACCTGCCAGGAGAGAGGGAAGAGGTTGTTCCCAAAGCAAACACCTCCCAAATCACTCCCAGAACCCTTCTGGGTGGGGGATGGAGGAGTGGGATGGGTTTATTCCCCCCAGTTCCCTCTGCTGGTACCTTCTCAGGCAGCTGTGCCTCCACCTCCTTCTTCAGGCGGCGCAGCAGGAAGGGCCGCAGCACCTTGTGCAGGCGCCGGATGATCAGGATGGTTTCCTCCTCGTTCAGATCCACCTGAGGCACAGGGAAAGGGCATCATCACACCAGGATGGGGATGGGGAACTCCCTCAACAGTGCCCAAATCACCCAGCACAGGAGTTGGCATCTTTTTGCCACGATCTGAGGTTTCTGTCCTGGTTTGGTTTTTGGCTGGTGCTCGCTGCCAGCACGGCTGCCTTCCCCCTCTCCCCATCTTGGGCATCAGGAACCACTCACCCACCCTTAATTCACTCAATTCTCACTCCCTGTTTCCCACTCTCTGGCTAAATCCCACCCCAAGGAAGCACAGTGTTTTTCAGGACACTGAGGCACTCGCTTCCCTCCCTCCCAGCTTGGATTTCCACCCCCCTTGGTGTTACCTTCTCCCCTGTCATGGCGAAGGGAGCGTTAAACCACTGCTCAAAGGTGCTGCAGCTCTTGAAGATGGTGGGCAGGAGGAAGTTGAGCAGAGCCCACAGCTCTGGGAGCTTGTTCTGGAGTGGGGTTCCAGTCAGGAGCAGGCGCCGCGGAGCCACGTAGTGGGTGTTGAGCACCTGGGTGAGCTTGCAGTGGTGGTTCTTCATCCTGTGCCCCTCGTCCACGATCATGTACTTCCAGCGGATCTGGGGGGAAGGAGGAGGGAAGGGAGGGGAGGGTGAACACCAGAAGCTCGTTCCACCGTTCAAACACAACCCCTTGGGGCATGCAGAGCATGTGGGAAGAGATCCAGAGTGAGTTGGGGTGGTGGAACCATCCGGAGACTCTTCCCGCTCCGTGTGGGAGTCGGGAGGAGGGGACTGATGGGCATTTTGGGGGGTTTAGGGCTGTTTTCTTCAGCTTTTCAGCTGTTAATAAATCAAACAGGGGTTGTGTCTCTCTTTTGGGAAAGAGCAGTAATGAGGCTAAGGAATTCCCATTGTTAACTGGGAAAAGGAACAGCGGCCACTGCGGCACGGGATAAGCAGCCGGAATGAAGGTGGCTGCTGAGGGAGAGGAAAGGCACTCTGATTGTTTGGCCATGGTCTGGGTGGCAGCAGAGAGCAGGGGGAGCTGCCAGTGGGACCCACCTTGGCCAGGATGTGCTTATCTTTGATGATGTATTCATATGTGGTGAGCAAGACGTTGAATTTCCCGCTGCGGAGCTGAGGTACGAACGCCCGTCTTGCTGCTGGGGAGCCCTGGGGAGAGAAGTTCAGAGAGAAACAGTGAATCCAAAGGGAACTTCCAGGAGGAAGGAGCTGGTTTGAGTCTGTGGGAGCGTCAGGGAATGAAAACCAAAGGTGGATTTTGTGGATTTAGGGCCAGGAAGAGTCCCCAGCTTCCTTGGGGTAAGGGAAGGAGGGGAAGGCAAAGCAGCATCTGAGGAAGCCTCGGGAAAGGGGTGAAGCTGAGCGCTGGTACTGACCTTGTAGGAGACCTTCACCACAGAAGGAGCCCATTTGTCAAACTCATACGCCCAATTCGACAGGGTTCTGGGGGAAAAGAGAAGAGAAATGGTAAAAGGGGCCTTGCACCAGCAGGCTGGCACCGCAGGGACCCGGTGCAGGGCGAGGGGCTGGGGGCTGAGGCACTTACGAGAGAGGTACGATGATGAGGAAGGGCCCGTTGATGCGCTTGTGCTCCATGAGGTATGTGATTAATGCGATGGTCTGGATGGTCTTGCCCAGCCCCATCTCATCAGCCAGGATGCCATTCAGGTTGTTGTTGTACAGGGACACCAGCCACTCCAGACCTTTGATCTATGGTGGGGGGAAAACAAGGAGATTTAGGGATGAAACCACCCCCTGGAGAGGAGCACCACGCTGGGGAGCTGCCCAAACCTCAGCGGCAGGGGTCCGAGTAGGTGCTGCCCGTGCCTCACCTGGTACTGCTTGAGCACCCCGTTGACCATCAGCGTGGATTGCTTGTCCACCCTCTCGGTGACGGCGTGGGCCACGGCGTAGTAGGACTGCAACCCCCTGGCCAGGGCCTGCGACACCCCATATTCATCATCGACGTCTTGCTTCGCGTTCCTGGGGGGCAGAAAGCAGGAGGTAAGAACAGCCATTCCCTCCTGGGGAGCCCCAGCAGTGCCACGGCGGATCCTGCTCCTGACACAACCCAAATTCAGCCCCCGTTTTGGCAAGGCCACGGATCTCTGGAAGCAAAGCGATCCCGGCACGGCGCGGTGCAGCCCGGCGCGACGCCGAACGCCAAGCGGGGCTCACTCGATAATGTGCCTGGCGTCCACTTCCGAGACGTCGTCGCTGTCTGGGTCAGGGATTTTCTTCTTCTCCTCCACAGGCAGGGTGGGCTGAGCGGGTTGTGGCTGCTCCTCCTCTTCCTCCTGCCAGGAGACACCGAAACGCTGAGCACAAACCCGCAGGGGTGCGGTTACACCCGGCTTGGAAAACCCCAGGGGAGCGAATCGGGATCGTTCCATCCGCTTCCAGACATCCCAGGAGAAATATTTGGGAAGAAAAGGGGTGGTTAATGGCTGGAGCTTGCTGGCTCCTTGCCACCTTCATGGGGTTTCTCCAGTTTGTTCCCAAAAGCCTCATGGTTGGCACAGATCTGTGCCGGGCACGGTGATTCCCAAGGGGAAGCGTGCACGGCGCGAGCGGCTGCGCCCCGTTCTCCTATCCGCTGGGTAGGGGGACACCAGAGGCTCCCTTACCTCCTCCTCCTCCTCTGACCCGCTCTCTTCACTGTCCGATCTCGGAGCTACTTCATATCTAATTAAACACAAAGGTTAATGTTTAACGATGGAGCTGCAGGGGAGCAGCACCGGCTCCGGAAACCCCACGGGAAAACCCGACGTGGGGTGGGTCAATTCATTTTCCTTAAGGAAAACCCACATCCACTTCTTCCCCCCCACCCAAACCTCCCACCCCCACACCTTTCCCTCCCACTCCCAGCCCTGGGGGAGCCAAGCCTCCACACAGACTCACCCGGGGTTCATCTCCAGCCAGGCTTCCAGCTGCCCGGCTTTGGGCGCGTCGGTGCCGGTGAGGATCTTGCCGCTCTCCACGTGGATCACCTTGACAGGGAGGTCGCTCATCTGGCTCGTCTCATCCAGCGGCTGAGGGATGAGAAACACAAGTTGATGCTGCAGGGTCACTGTTTTCATGTGTTTCTGCCTCAAAAACGCAGCTCAGGATGACATCAGTGTCTGCTGCACCCACCGAAACCCACCCAGGGGGAAGGGAAGCGCCGAGCACTCCCCAGAGCTGTGGGATGGGCAAAGCTCCACGTGCTGCTTTGGGGAGAAACACCCCAAATCACTGTGGATGTGAAGCATCTCCAGGGCCACCCAATTTGGCACTAAGGGGGGGAAGGTTCCCCCCCATTCAGTGGGAGATCTGGTGTTCGGTGGCTTACCTCACCGTCCGGCCCGATGGCCGGGGTCTGCCCTTCGGCGTTCTCTGCCTTCTGGAAGAGGAAGAAGAGGGTGGTTAGGGAAGGCAGCCCTGAGAACATCGCTCCATCTCCCCCTGGGGCAGCTTCACGCTCGACTCACCTTCTTCTTCTTCTTCTTCTTCTTCTCCTTGGCCACCTGGGCAGCTTTGTGCTGCCGCACCAGCTCGGTCAGGTTGGCGACGTACTCGTCCGTCTGCTGCAGCAGGTAAGCCAAGCGCTTGTCCTTCTTCTGGTCGATCAGCTTGCGATACCCCTCCTCATCCTCAGCCTGGGTGGGGGGAGGGAGGGGAGGGTGGTTAAAGCCCAAGGCACCAGAGGGGTGATGAGCACATGGGCGCCGGGCCGCCGCTCACCATCAAGCGGCGCATCCTCTCCTTCTCGATCCTCTCGTTCTCCTTCTTCTGCTCCCGCTCCGTGTTGGCGTGGTACGTGGCCACCGCCTTGGTCAGCTTCTGGATCTTGCCAGTGACGGAGCGGTGGTACTCCTTGAAGTCCTTGGCATGCTGGAGGATGCTGTTGAGGTATTCCTGGGGAAATCGGGGAATCACAGAGTCACCGGGTTGGGAAAGACCTTTAAGCCCATGGAGTCCAACTGTCCCCAGCCTGTGCTGACCCAGAGCCCTGAGCACCTCATCTCCCCTCTGTTAAACACCCCCAGGGGGGGGGACTCAGCCCCCTCCCTGGGCAGCCTGTGCCACAGCCCCACAACTCTGCCAGGACAGAACTTTTCCCTCCCATCTGAGCTGACCCTGCCCTGGGGCAGCTTGAGCCCATTGCCCCTTGTCCCATCTCCTGTCCCCTGGCTGAAGAGACCATCCTCCACCTCTCTGCACCCTCCTGGCAGGGCAGGGGAGGTGGGGAGAAGGTCTCCCCTCAGCCTCCTCTTCTCCAGGCTCAACACCCCCAGCTCCCTCAGCTGCTCCTCAGAGGATTTGCCCTCCAGCCCCTTCCCCAGCCTGGATGCCCTTCTCTGGACTCGCTCCAGGACCCCCATGTCCTTCTGATGCTGAGGAGCCCAGAACTGGACCCAGCACTCGAGCTGCAGCCTCCCCAGTGCCCAGTCCAGGTGGGCCCAAACCCGGCCCCGAGAGGGGTTTCTCTGCCCCCCAGGAGCACCCCGAAAGCAGCAGGTGTGTGGGGCACGGGGCTGACCTGGTGCTTCTGCCTGCGCTTCCGCTCCTGCTCGATCTTCTGCTGCTTCTCCAGCTTCTCGGTGATGCGAGCCTCGCGCAGGGACTGCCGCTTGCTGCGCTTGTAGGCCTTGGCGTTCAGCGCCGTCTCCAGCGCCGTGTCCCGCCTCATGCACACCACCACCTCCTGGCGCAGCTTGGGGAGAGATTCGGGGGGG
>VZTU01015197.1:0-26915 GCA_013400835.1 Zapornia atra
AACCCCTACAGTTCTGTGATTTATTGTCCCCTTTATAATTTCTGCAACTCTTCTTTCTCTTTTTTTCTACCACAGTCCCATCTGATCCCAAATAAAAACCATAATTCTTAGAATTTTTTTCCCTTTTGTCACAGTTTTGTTTTCTACATCCATATCTGCTCTGTTCCTTCTGATACCTATTCTATTATTTCTGGCACCAGTTCTGGTATTTCTGGTATGGGTACCTAGGCCCTTATGGCTTTATGTGGCATTAGTCCCATGGTTGCGTAAGGGTTGATGGCTTTGCAAGATCAAACCACACAAAACATCCCCAATACTCCATTTATGCTCCAACGCAGTTATATAAAGAGTATGCCTGGAGTAATAATTTTTTAGAACTGAGAATTTAATACCAGTTTGAAGCTGCTAGGCAGTTGTCTCTTAATTGTCATGAGCAAATTGTGCATTTGAAGGATACCAGAAGAGTAGCTATAGCAATCTGGATAACTTTGTAAAAACTGAAAATAGCAAGCTCCAAATAAAACATAATCAGGACACTACCTTTTCATAATTTATTTCAGAACATCTTTTTTTCTGTGTTTTTTACTAAAATCTTTTCCATGCTACGTCTTGCAGGTATCAGACCTATTGACATGAAGCCTGTTGAGCAGATAAATACACAATGCTCCATGCCTTTAGTTACTGATAGTACAAAAAAAAGGATGTTTCATAGTATAAGTAGTTCTTCCATAGTTGAGCCTTTAAAGTAGTCTGTTAGGATCAGACTGCTGCAGAACAAATCTCAGTTAATTATATTTTAATTTCATCAGCACTTTCAGCAACAAAGTCCTTTTTATTTCTTTTGAATCTCTTCCCCACCTCTTCATCTGTCTTTCAGCATCTAATTTAAAAATGATCCTAAAATAGTTTAGTATTTTATCCATAGTTTATACATCAACAAAAAGCATTAATGTGCACTACTGTACTCCATTAAACACAATGAAAGATGTAGCACTTTAGAATTAGCCTGTTACAGAATGTTAAATTTCAAATTGAAATTGAAAAAAAAAAAAATCCAAGTAATAGCCACTTTAATTCATAGTCATCCTTGTGGACAATAAAATACATTATAGAGAACAATCCTAGAACCTAATGCTACTATGAGTAGATATATCACATATGAGTTAAGATTAAAATAGCTTTTTATACCATATATAAAATCACAAAATATGTTTCATAACACAGCTTCTAGTGCTCAAAATCTAGACCTTCTATTGACTGTATACAACCATTCCTACAGGTATCCTCTCTGCAACCACTCTGTTACAAGGTCAATATTATAGATTATTCCCTTTTTATTAACATACCTTCAGCAGTACTACCTGCTGGCTTTTGCAGTCACATCCTCCTTTCCCAAGTGAATTTTTTTAATTGAACACATCTGCCTGGCCCTGGGCTCCATGGACATTAAAAGGGCAGGTCTCTTCCTATGCTTCTCCTAAAAATCTTGGGTACCAGGTCTTTCACTGCTGCCTTGGTTTCAACTAAGGCTTAGTTTTCTCAAACCAGTATTTTTGTAATTAAATAATGTTTCCTTAGCCAGACTATGCATGAATAAACAAGGGGGAAAAAAAAAAGTTTGTAGAGGAATATTAGTATTTATCTTCATTTTTTGGGTAAGGTGGTGGGCCCTTGATCTGGACAGTTACAGACAGATCAGCTTTTATATTTGTCTAATATAATATTTCACAAACCTATGCTGAGTACGATAGTTTAAACCTGGGTGAGCAATATCATACAGAAATGCATTCAGACATTATATGAAGGCTTTAAAATATGGCATTATGTATAGCTGTTTCCATTAGTGTCTGGATAAACTGATAAAGAGAAGGGTACATCAACTGTACTGAGCTCTGGGTACTTGTACTATTTTAAACTTTTTCCATGGCCATCTGCTTGTCACCAGCAAGTGCATATTATCTCACAGTTTTGTAACTTAAGTCACTCTATGAGCAAGTTGTAGAAATAAAGTTTTGAAGAATCACCAGTAGACTCAAGAGACTGATCTTTACCTTAATATAATTTTCAGCATTGCTCCTTATTGATTGATTTAAAAGCATTTTTGGAGATGAATCACTGGCCCCAAAACCTCTGAGAAAAAAAAAAAAGACTGGAAATAGGAATTATGAGACAAAATTTGTGATAGCTAGTGGAAGTTGTTATTTGTACAGTCCATTTCTTAAAAATAAAAAAAATGAAATGTAAATCTCAAGTGGACTACAAAAGATACTGTAATATTACAGACTTAATACAGCATTAACAAGCAACATTGAATTTTCATTATCCAAGTATAATGTTCAAAATTTAAGTACTTTTTAGCTCATATGTACTAGCAAAGACTTTTTACAATTGCTTGAATGAAATCTGAACAAATATTCAAGTCTTTCAATTCCAAATATGTAATTAAATGAGTCTTCCTAGTTCATCATGTTTGGCTTTCTGTTGATCCAAATGCAATTGTATTAATTTGCAAAGCAACCAACTACTACACAAATTATAAAAAATACCTGATAGAAATTAAATTCAAACAGGAATATATATTATGCCTAGTAAAGCACAGCATGTGGAGTTTCAAATGTGTATAAGTGAATAAATTTACTCAAAGATACTGAACATATTAGTGATTTATTGTGCCCTTGGAAGGACAAAACTCTAATTTGATTGAAACAACATCTATTTCTTTAAAGAAAGAAAATTATCATGGAGCAGAATATTAATCATGTTTTACCCAACAATTGTTAGCTCCATTGGTATTTTGCCTATCAACAATCTTTAAGCCTTCAAAGAGATGACAAATTATATACCATTGATTCTGGTTGTTGCCATTTGTAACTGACACATTCCGAAGGTAGAATTAATCATTTGATTGATTGAGATTTGTTTAACAATGGAATTTCAAGCTGGGTTGTGTCTGTTTTCCTTGGAATAATTTTGTTTAACCTTATAAACTGTTTTTCATGCCAGTAAAGATCATTTGCAATACAGTATTGACTCTTCTCCACCTTTACTTTCACCCATATTTCATTTTTTTTCTTCTGCTGACTTTCTTTTCTTTGTTTTCTTAATCTTAATTGTATGAAACTGAAACTGAACATAGTATTAGTGTGTAGCACAGTGGCATACCCATAAAAATTGATACTTTTTTTCAGGAATTTTTACTTCCCAGAAGCTCAGTTCTGTCATTTTGTCTTTCTGACATTCTGTCCTTCAATGCCTGGATTGTTAACTATTTCCAGCAGTTATCATAACACTATGTCATATAAAGTTATTTGCAGGGAAAACAGAGAACCATGTGGTTTTGTTTTATCCAATAAATAAGAGTAATAAATGTCTAATAACTTTTCTCTGTCAGGACCTCATCTTTTGATATTTTTACAAATCATTATTATAAATAGTAATTTGACTGTCTAGGCTGGGCTCATATGAAAATCCTGCTAACATTCCATTATTGCCCTGGAGAATACTGAGTATTAAGTTTGAGAAACTTTTAAATGAAACAGTTTCCTGCTACGCTTCGCTACAGCACATGGGGAGATTTGGCATTGACTGCCTCTGATAGTTCAGATACTATCAGGTGATTAACTCTGGATTTGAGGAATTTGAGAGGTTCTTCCATAATATTTGATTTCAGTGTGTTTGTGGAGTACATGGGAAAAAATAAGAAGTCTAAATGGAACTTGCAGAAAGGTAGCTACAGATTCAGAAGTAACAAATACTACATTTGTTAAAAAAAAATTGTGAGGATTACACATAGAAGTTGTAGCCAGTCTACTTCAGAAGTCAAGCCAGAAGAACGACAGAGTGTAAACCTTATTGTCTCCTCCTTGAGAATCCTGCATGTCTCTCAAAAATCCTCTCTCAAAGCACATGTGAATAGAAATGAGGTATACCTGCTATTTTCAAAATGTCTCAGGCACAAATTTCAGAGAATATCATGTTGTGCACATTAATAGTTCAGCTCAAGCATTTTTTTGATTCCAGTATCAGTGGAGCTGTGAGGAAGACAGAATTCTCTGAAATTCTCAAATGGATGATCTTAAATTTACCATTTCATATCTGCTTCCACACTACTGGTTTATGACAGGACACTAAATGAAACTCAGTCTGACTTCCCCCCTTACGGTTTGTACAGTGGTTTTAAGAATGACAGGGAATTCATTAAAGAATTTTCAGAATTAGAAACAAGCAGACTTTTCCTCTGATTTCTCATTCAGGAAGTTTTGCATAAATGGTGCTATCAGGTTTTTACACAGTAATTGGACTTCCATTAACAGAAAACAGATCTCTTACATAGTAAATTAAAAGTAAACAGAGATCTAACTTTTTTTTCTTAAGTCATATTCTGAATGAAGAGTTTCAATTGCCAGTTTTGGTGTCTACTTCCCTATTATCATTCAGCTGCCGTGGTGGAGAATAAGAAGTTGAGGTTTTGTTCTGAACAGGTTAGGAAGAAGGAGATTACTTAGTCTATTTAAAAATCAGCTCCTATCCTATGCCAAAGCTTACCCAGCAGACTTGTATAATACAGCACAGGAGAGCTGGATTTGGAAAGGACCTTTGAGACTCAGACCACAGGCCTCTGGGAACAGCCTAGGGCTTGAATGTAAAGTGTAAATTGGTCTACTTAGGGAGAAAAAGGGAAGAAAAAAATCAGTTCTTTTCTTGAGAACATATAAAAACAGTGAAATTTAAATTCTGTGTACTTCTATGAGGTATCTGGATGCAAATCAAAGGTCAGCTTANCAGTACTCCAGATGGGGTTTCACCAGAGGGGACTGCAGCTGCAGAATCACCTCCCTTGACCTGTTTGTCATGGTGGTTTTGTTGCAGCCCAGGACATGGTTGCTTTCTGAACTTCAAGCTCACATTCTTGGCTCATGTTGAGATTCTCGCACACCAACAACCCCAAGTCATTCTCAGCAGAGCTGCTCTCAATGGCTTCATCCACCAACCTGCATTGATGCCACAACTTGCCCTAAATTGGTGCAGGACCCTGTACGTGGCCATGTGGAACCCCATGAGGGTCACATGGCTCACTTCTTGAGCTTGCCCAGGTCCCTCTGGATGGCATCCTACTCCTCAGGCATGTTAAACCCACTACTCATCTTGGTGTTATCAGCAAACTTTCTGAGACTGTACTGTGTCCCACTGTCTATGCCATTGATGAAGCTATTAAATAGTACTGGTCCCAGTAGTGAGTCCTGGGGGACACCACTTGTCACTGTTCTCCACCAGGACATTGAGCCATTGACCACTACCCTCTGGAGGTGACCATCCAACCAAACCCCCATCCACCAAACAGTCTATCTATCAAATCTGTAACCCTCCAATTTAGAGAGAAAGATGTTGTGCGGGACTATGTCAAAGGCATTACAGAAGACCAAACAGATGACATCTGTAACTCTTCCCTTGTCCACTTCTGTAGTTAGTCAGTCTCAGAATCATTGAGTGCTTTGAGTTGGAAGGAACCTCAAAGATCATCTAGTTCCAACCCTCTTCCATGTGCAGGGGGAATTTCACTAGACCAGGCTGCCCATGGAAAGCAACTTTGTTCAGCTAATACTTGGTGAAGCCATGCTGTTTGTCTAAAATCACATCCTTTTCCTCAATGTGTCTTAGCATAACTTCTAGGAGGATCTGTTCCATGATCTTCCCAGGCACTGATGCTTACTGGTCAGTGATTTCTCCTTTCTACTATTTTAAAAAAAATTGGAGCACTGTTTCCCTTTTTCTAGTCACCAGGGACATCACTTGATTGCCATGACTTTGGAAATACCGTGGAGAGACAGTGCAGACATATAAGTATCTCTGATGAAGTGATATCAGATAAATGATACTCATCCTCTAGAGCAAGAAATCTAGAATAACAATGCAAAACATGGTGACAACTTAGGAATTAGAAAAAGGATTTTTAAGTACACCTTATTTCCAGTTCCATACTTAAAAGTTTTGAAGAAATCATGGTGCTGTCCATTATGGATGCTGTATTCTATGTTTAGACACTAAACCAGGCTCCATACATTTTAAAGGATTTTAGTGCCAGAACTGACACCAGTGAGAGGACCAAAAGCTTTATCTTTCAGAGAAAATGTTTGCCAAATGTCATGGTTTAACCCCAGCTGGCAACTGGGGTTACAGCAGAACAAGGAATTCATCCACCATTTCCTATCAGCAGACAGTCATTCAGCCATCTCCAGGAAAACAGGGTTCCATCACAAATACCGGTTATTTGGGAAGACAAATGTCATCTCTCTAAACATACCCTCCTTGCTTCTTTTTCCCCCACCTTTAAATAAGCTGAGTGTGATATCATATGCTATGGACTATCCCTTTGGTCAGTTGGGGTCAGTTGCCCTGGCTGTGTCCCCTCCCACCTCCTTGTGCACCCCCAGCCTACTCGCAGATGGGGTGGGGTGAGAGTTGGCTGTGTGTAAGTGCAGCTCAGCAGTAACAAAAACATCCCTGTGTTACCGGCACTGCTTTCAACACAAACGAAAACACAGCCCCAAACTAGCTACTGCAAAGAAAATTAACTCTATCCCAGCTATAACCATCACACCAAACAACACTGTATTGCTTAGAAGTCTGTCTTTTGTCACACAAGTTTTGAAATACTCTCCTTATTTTGCAAATAGGATGAAAGGTTACAAGTACTCTCCTGCAATTCGTACTTTAACATTAAAGAGAGTAATACTGAGTGTGTGAGTTTTCAAAAGAACAATTGCATTTCATTCCATGGAACAAGGTCACATTTGGTGGATTGATTCTAGTGTGTAGTTTGTAAGGTGCTTTCTGATAGAAGTTTCTGTACAAATGTAAATTGCTCTGTTGTTGTGGCTATTATCATTATCTCCATAGGCATCTGGGAAGAAATGAAGAGAAAATAGGATAAATACATCCATCTTCTAGATTTTGCAAAACTATCTTGGAAAAAAAATGTGCCAGCAAAGCCCACATATGTGTACCTAAGTAGTGTCTGAGGAGCAAGTGAGCAGAGTCATCAGTGACACACTGTCAATCTCATACAACACTTGTGAATACATCTCCCATTCAGTCTGCCAGTTTAGTTGGAGCAAGTAGAAATGAAGTGTTAGCCATGTTCTGAAATATCGCTTGAAAGGTACTATTTCAATCTCCAACCTATTTATATGAATGTTTGTCACATAAAATACACTCCAGCAAAATTCAGTAGTGAGAATTGCTGGGTAGTCACAATCATGAACACAGCAAGGAAATGGTGTAACAACTCCCTGAAAGAGTGAATAGTAAATTTTACACTGATTCCAGGTGTAACCTAACAGTTTAGCAGAAGACAATGTTTTATAATTTGGTACTCTTTACATTTCAATTTTGCTATTGTTGTTGTTGTAGAAACAGAGCCTCAAATTCCAATAGCTTAAGACATACTCATTTTACTCTTTTTTTTGCCTGTGTATTTTAAATCTGGTATTTTATTTAATCTAGGTACTATGTTTTAAGTAACTTTCCCGTAAATATATTAACTATGATTCAAATGATCTTAAAATTTCTTTGAAGATGCAATATTTTCTCTACCTTGTGGAGTCCTGGAGGAATTGACTGCAAAATCGTGAAAGTCTCACTTCAATTAGAAATGTTTTCAACTTCGACAAGAAATATGAGTTCTTTTTCTGTTGTTTTGTTTTTCACAATGCTTTTACTCTCACAAACCTTTTATTCATGACAGCTGCAGAATCCATCTTGACTCCAGTAATACGTCTAATTGGGCCACTACCTCCTATGGTGCAACTACATTTGATGGTCTCCTTGTCCTATGCGGTGTTTTAGTCAGAGAAAAGTCTAATCAACAATTTATCTAAGCAATAAAACCTGTAGGAAAGATTATTTCATGAAGAACATGGGATTTCTGGGTTATCTTGCTGTCTCCAGTTTGAACTAGCATTTGGACAAGTCATTTCATTTTTTGCTTTGTTAAGTGTGGATAACTTTGCAATCACTGTCAAGTGTGTCACAGTTACAGACCTAATACATCCTTATCCTGCTTCATTTGCCTGGGTGTGCTCCCTTGAGCATGAAGGTTTATGCAAAATCCAAACTCCTATGGCTCCACCAGTCTAGGACAAACTGTCCATTGATCAGCTTTTCTCTAGATGATTCTCTGTAAGAGATCTCTGCAAGATTTTATGGTTGAGGGGGAGTAGGGTAGACAGCTTCTTAAGTGAAAGCATAATGGAAGAAGAAAAAGACTTTGAATCAAAGAATGTTCTATATGCACATCAGTAATATCTAATGTCTTGTTAGACTTTTTTAGAGACCTACACAACCTTTCCAGCTTCAGTCAGTCCTGGGCCCTGAGGTCTGAGAGTCAGTTTGGCTCCTTGCTTAATTTACTCCTTGTGCAATTTACAACCAGTCTATCTGTAGGATTTCTCTTGACCCTTTAACAAGCTAACCTAGTGAACTCAGCAGAGGACCAGAGGCAGAGAATATAGACAAATTGCTTTTGATTAGTCCTGTAGTTTTGGTATTCGACTATTTATCTCAAGTCATTTGTTTGCCTTTGTCCTTGCTTTCTAATAGCCTTCCTGACATTTTAATCAAACAAAGACCATCCTAGTGATTAGGCTGTGCATGAAACAACTCAATTTCTGCCTTTATTACTATTACCAAACCTATTTATTCTTATTTGCAGTGTATGAGCAATGGGAGTGAAATATCCTCTGTTTTGGAAATATCTGGCAGACACTGACCCTGTAAGCCGTATTTGTATTGTAAAGAAAAAAACCCCTAAAAAATCAGTCAAGAGTGATATTTGCCTGCAAGCCTTTTTTTTTTTTAAATTTATTTTTAAGCTATGATTAAAAAACTTGAACAAATAGAGGCAAATAAACAATATTTTTACACATTTGGAAACAAATATTAAGATATACCTCAAAAATAGCATTAGAGGGATGGTGCCTAATGAAAACCAATGTATCTGCTACATTTTAGATACCAACAAGGGAGTTAACAGTCAAGCATATAGGCTATGAGGAAACACTAATAAGTGCAGTCGAAAAAGCATCAGCATGGGATCATATCATATTCCCCAGCAACCAAAGAAGAAAATTAATTTATGAGTCTGACCTCTTTCCTATGTCATCCTATTAAGGACTCCACATTTTGTTGCTATAATAGGCATTCTGTAGTGCTGATATCCTGCTGGGTGCTATACTCATGCAGAGAGAGACTGCAGGAAGCACAGGAAGTTCTGCACCAATATGCAAAAGAACTCTTTCACAGTGAGGGTGACAGAACACTGGAACAGGCTGCCCAGGGGGTTGTGGAGTCTCCTTCTTTGGAGATATTCAAGACCCATCTGGACGCCTACTTGTGTGAGGGAACCCTACTGTCCTAGGGAACCTGCTTTGGCAGAGGGGTTGGACTCCATCTCTGGGATGGTCCCTTCCAACCCCTACAATTCTGTGAATCTGTGAATTTGTAAAGAATAAAAATGTGATACAGAAATTTCCCAGTACCATCTTTTTGAATGTCATGATCTATCCATACTGTACTCTACTGTGTGTTTCCCAGGGAGTGACATCTTTTTTTCCAGTATGTAGAACTGAATATTATACATGATACGAAAATGCAAAGGAAAAATATTTGTCCGATATCAGCAAATGTGAGGTTCTAAATATAATATCTCCTGTCCATCTGTAGGCATTCCAGAAAACTCCTACCAACCTGAAGCATGTATCAAAGCATCTTTATTAAGCTTTAAAATTTGCAGAAGAAAGGAGTAAATATATTTAACCTCTTTATTAGGCTTCCCCACATAACTAACTTTCGGTGGAAGCAGAGCTGTATTATTACTTACCTGTATCTGCCCTACAAGCAATTAGGAATGTGGAATATTATTTCACTAAATGCAGTTGTGTATGTTCATTAAGAAAAATTAATGTTTAATTAAACAAATTTGTTGGCAAATGTCCAAATAAACCTACTAAGATTGTTTAATAAAAGTAGGGGGAAAAAATTACATATATATTGGAAATGAATACTCGAAAGAAAAATGTTTAACTAAATAAAGCTTTCTTGAGATCTGGTAGAATCATAACTAAAACTGTCTGAAATTAGACTGAAAAATAGTCTGTCTAGGACAGATAGAGAATGAAAAAAAAAAAAGTATTTTTCAAAACTTTTGCTTAAAGCTAAATATTTGCCTCTAGCAAGATAGTATTTTTTTTTTTATTACCATTGAAATGTTTGACATATTTTACACAAAATGCATGCCCTAAGAATAAGTAAATAAAAATGCATTAATAGACATATTGGAATGAAATATTACAAATTAGAATTATTAGGTACCAAAATATATGGAAGACATTTCATTTAAGTTGTGCCAAGCATGGCTCTACAGAGCTAATTTGTATTTTTGAATCAAACGTGGCAGAAAGATGACCACTGTATTGTCAGAAATGTGTCTGCTACTACAGAGATGAACACAGGATAGACAAAAGATGCCTGTGCTATGTGGAAAGCAACTGGGGTATTGATAGTCTGCAACTGGAAAGGCATGCATGGAACAGTCAGGCTGGCTGGAATGGAGGTGTTCCACATTAGCTATGTGTAACATCTCTAGAGTTCAATGTTTCTTTTTTCCTTATTTGCTCCTATCAAATATATTTTTATTTTTTTTTACTTCAGTAAGGAATGCAGGGGACTGCTCTCTAATAGGGCTAGTAGTAGCTCATTGTTTGAGTCTGTAGTAGCCCACCACACTCTTTTTCAGTCCATGGTGGTGTGACATTTTTACTCCATGCTCTGCTGACAGTCTCTTCCCATTTCTCCCATTATGACCCTTTGGAAGTTTATATTATGTCCCTTTTCCTTGCCTTTTAGTAAAGCTGTGGCTTCTACAGTCACAACACAGATCCAAGATCTTGGGGATGGCTTAACACCCAGCTCTGCATTCTCTGATCTTACAGCTGAAAAGCAATGATTCTGCCTCAGATATTCTGAATATTGTGCTATGGGAGGAGGAGGAAGTCTCTCTAATTCCATTGAAGGTAAATAATAAAATTCAGTCTTCTAAAGCTGTGTGCCTGCTTTTTTTGTTCATTTTTTAGTTGTTGTTTGGGTTTCTTTTTCTTGTGCTTTTTTTTTTGTTTTTGCATAAACTTAAATCCAAAGAGACATATGTCTTTAAGTCTGCTTTCTGAGATCAATCATTTTCTGCCAAAATGGTCCCTTGTTCAAAGTTGGTTAGCATCAGATGCTTCTGAAAATAGACTTGTGCTGACCAATTATTGCTGTTATATAAGCTTTAGTACTTCTTTAAAGACTGAGGCTGTCAAGAATGTAATTTGACAAGCTGAATCATACCAGCTCATATATGATGGATTGCAAAATAAATTGCATCTGACCATCTGTACATAGCAGAAGAGCACATCTTTATGGAATTCCTCATGTGTTCAATTTTTTTTGCAAATGTATTATTTCCTACTGTACTTCAAGAGATTTAGTTTGACAGAGATACATCTTCTCTGTTATGGCTTTTAAAGTGCAGAATAGGTGAATAACAAACATTCTTTCCTAACAGCACAAATTTGTGGTGGATTACAAAAAATCGAAATAAGTAATTATTTGCTGTCTTGTCCTGATAGATGGGGATTTTTGAACACAGTATTTTGCTCTAACCTGTATTGCAGTGGACCAAAGTTTGGAAGTGGTTTCTCTTGAATCTGTAAACTCATGTAATATTTTTGCAAACAGATTTCTTTTACCAATTCTCCACTATATATAAAATACGTCCAATTTAGACCTTTTTTGCCAAGTAAGATGATTTGATTTTCATGACTGCATAATATCCAATGAAAGCTTAGGTAAGATGAATTTTGACTTCAAATAAAAGAGAACTTGATGTTCCCTGTGCAATTTAGTGGGACAGACTTAGCAGCATTTCTAAATGTCACAGCAACCGCAACAGGCTTATTCATACATTCCGGAAATCAGTGTGTAGTAGAATCTAGTTAATCTTATACTAGGCATCTATCTGTAGTTTCTCACATGGTTGGCTGAGAGATATGGGACAGCTATTGGAAAAACCTTTGCATGAAAGAGCCACGCAACGAGCTTCTAACCTTACGTAGAATATCTCAACCATCCTTTAAAAACTATTTTTTCGCTACTTCTCATTATACTCATAATGATTAAGATATTTTTCCTCAAATTAATGAGCTTCTAAAAAAAATTTTCACACGTTTTACTGTGCATGTGAATATATTCTCAATATATGAAAATAACTAGTAATCATTTTCTGAACTGTTTCTGGACCTGACAAAAATAACTCCTAATGTAAGATATTTCAGATACTTGTACAGTTATCTGCAAATGCACAAGCTGCTACTTTTAAAAATTAAGCAGATAGATAGATTTCACTATGTGTGCGAGCACTTGTCTCTTTGACAGTGTCCTTACCCATTACAGATTTATCCAGAACTTCACTACACTTTCATCTTACTGCTGAACAGTTCTTTTATACCCACTTATTAATTTTACCTGCTGTGATTTTCCTTATATATGGATGAACTTTTCCTAATCTTGTAATATTTCATAGAATCATAGAATAGTTAGGCTTGGAAGGAACCTTAAGGATCATCAAATTCCAACCCCCCTGCCATGGGCAGGGGCACCTCTCATTAGACCAGTCTGCTCAAGGCTCCACCCAACTCAGCCTTGAACACCTCCAGGGAGGGATTATCCATCACCTCCCCGGGCAACCTGTTCCACTGCTTCACCATACTCCTAGTGAAGATTTTTTTCCTAATGTCCAATATAAATCTACCCAATAATCTACCCAATAAGTCAGAAACTATTGTTTCATTACAATTCCTAATGAGATTTAAAAAAAAAAAAATATCTTTGCAGTCTTCACTGGTACTTTTATAGTTTGTGAGAGAACTGTAAATTACTTGGATAATATTTGCAATTTCCTCCTACAGTCAAAAAAGAGAAACAGGCTTTTCCATAGCTACCTTTAAAAGGGCCATGAGATAGCTTCTCTATTTTTTATTAGACAAAAAAATGCATTGTTTTAGGCTTCCAGCAGATTATTGGATACTAGGCAGATCAGCAAGGTGTAAAGTGAAAAGATATGCATGAAATTTTAATACCAGCGTTAAGATTATGAAACAAATACGAAATAAATACCTTAATATATCTGTCTCATTGCCTTGACATTGAACCTGTCTGTCAAGTTATTTGTTGTATTATATATTACCAGTTCATTTACATTGTAGAAATATCATACTGGACAGTAGAACTACTGGATTGACTACACCAGTAAATAAGAGGAGAATTACAGGTGCTATATGTCTGGTCTTCTGTAAGGCCTTTGATACAGTCCCCCACAAAATCTTTATTTTGAAATTGCCCTGGGCTGAATGAAAACCAGAGTGACCAGCAAGTCAGGGGAGGTGATTCTGCCACTCTACTTCACTCTTGTGAAATCTCACCTGGAGTACTGCATCCAGCTCTGGGGTCCTCAGCACAGGAAAGACATGGATCTGTTGGAACAGGTCCAGAGGAGGCCACAACATTATTCGAGGGCTGGAGCACCTCTCCTCTGAAGAAAGGCTGAGAAAGTTAGGCTTGTTCAATTTGGAGAGGAGAAGGATCCCAGGACACCTTATAGCAGCCTTCCAGTACCTAAAGGGTGCCTATAAGAGAGCTAGAGAGGGGCTCTTTTATCAGGGAGTATAGTGATAGGAACAAGGGTAATGGCTTTAAACTAAGAGGGTAGATTCAGCCTAGTCATAAGGAAGAGAGACTTTGCCAAGAAAGGTGTTAGGTGCCCCATCTCTGGCAGAGTTCAAGGCCAGGTTGCATGGGGCTTTGGGCAATCTGGTTTAGTTGCTCATGCCCATTATAGGAGATTTGGACTGGATGAGTTTTAAAAGTGCCTTCTGGCACAAAATGTTCTGTGATTCTGTCATGCAGTGATTCTGTGATTCTAGGAGTAAAGATGTTGTCACAATTTTGGTTTCAGATTTTCTGTTTTACCCTATTTTCTCCTCTGCAAACTAGGTATTTCTACTAAATTTTCAGTATTTGTGCTGGGATGGAGTTAATTTCACAAGGAGTTGGGAGGGGACACAGCCAGCACAGCCAATCCCAACCAGACACAGGGGTTTTCTGTACCATATGACATAATGTTCCAGATGTAAAAAGGGCTGTCTGGAGTGAAGAAGTTGCTGGTTGAGGATAAGCTTCCCATCAGGCTTTGGGGAGGTGAGCAAACTGTATTTTGTATCACCAACTTTGGATATTCTTTTATAAATGCTCTCAATTCCCTCTCCCTTTACTGTCCCAGTAAAGTGTCCTTATTGCAATCCGTGAGTTTTACCTTTTTCTTCCCATTCGCCTGACCAGCACTTCAGAGGGCAAGGGGCTAGGGAGCAGCCATGTGATTCTCCGCTGCCAGCTGGGGCTGAACCATAGTGTACCCCATGGGTATCTGTTCAGGATCAAAAATACTGACTTAAAGGAAACTACTACAAGTTGTAGATGTCCAGATGGCAAGCCCAACTCTTATAAGCTGACCTTTGATTTGCATCCAGATACCACATAGAGGTACACAGGATTTAAATTTCACTGGTTTTATATGTTCTCAAGAAAAGAACTGGGTTTTTTTCTTCCCTTTTTCTCCCTAAGTAGACCAATTTACACTTTACATTCAAGCCCTAGGCTGTTCCCAGAGGCCTGTGGGCTGAGTCTCAAAGGTCCTTTCCAAATCCAGCTCTCCTGTGCTGTATTATACAAGTCTGCTGGGTAAGCTTTGGCATAGGATAGGAGCTGATTTTTAAATAGACTAAGTAATCTCCTTCTTCCTAACCTGTTCAGAACAAAACCTCAACTTCTTATTCTCCACCACGGCAGCTGAATGATAATAGGGAAGTAGACACCAAAACTGCCAATTGAAACTCTTCATTCAGAATATGACTTATGTTTTGTTTCCTTTTTTTAAATGGTAGATGGGGAATCCACAGAGTAAGGTCTTTAAACATCCCTTCCAACCCAAACTATTCTCTGATTCTTTGTACTAATAAACATTTTTCATTTTCTTTTAATAAAAAAAGAAAAAGAGAAAGTAAACAGAAGGGTAATTAGTGATAATTAATGGCCTTTCCTGACATTAGCTTTCCTCTGATAAGAAATGAGTGCTATGTCTTTTCACTAACCTAGGTACAAAATGTCACTTGTACCCAGTTTGATGGAAGATTAATGCTTGAATCAAAATATATTTTTGTCCATACGTTTGTGTCTACAGTAGACATACAGTTTTTCAACAGTGAAAAGCTCCATGAAATTTATGTGATTGCTTCAGTCATAGAGTTGTCCATTTTTCAGTGTGCTGACTAGATTGTAACACAGTGATATTTTATATTTTTCATGGCTACTTCTTGCCTAGGTCAACTTCTTAGGAACAAAGGTTTCTTGTTTTGTTAAAAAACCCTTGTTATCATGCAAAGGTGAAGAAAGAGCTAGAGCAAAGAATTTGTATGGCTTAACATCTATTGCCAGAACAGAAATCTCATGAAGGTTTCCAAAACTTCAAAGGGGGAAAATTTCTTAAGTGTCTACTGTTGAGACAGAGCTACATCCAAGTATTAGTGCACTGCTCTGCACATCTTCTGCAACATTTCAATTCCATTAGTTTTTAGCAGAAAAACCTGAAAGGGAAGAATTGTTGTGGTTTTGGTTTTCTTGCATTAGGTGCCTTTGGATCATATTAGCAGAGCAATCAAACTGAAACAGCAGCCAGCAAACAATAGGTATAACAAATGGCTGATCCCCTGCAAAGATGAGCTCCCATTAAGGTCCTCACTGGAATGAGACTGAGTAGACAGGTAAACCTGGAATATATAAAATTCAGTATCTATTTTCTGGAACACGTTTTTTGTGTTCCTAAAATAATTTTCCTGCAGAGAATAGGTTGGCTTATAATGTCAAAACAAAGATATAATATCTTTGGGTTTCCTGAAAGAATATAACGATTTTCTTGATAATGAATGGTAAATGCTGTTCTGGCCAAACATGGCCAGATGCATTTCATACAAATGAAATTAAGACATAACACTATGCATTTATGAATGTGTCATCTTTTATGGCTTCAGCAATAATATCATTGCTATCAGAAACAATTAATACCTCCATCAGGTTTCACAGGGATAATAGACTGCTCTACTTCTCAAAAGCCATTGCTCTGGTGATAGAAAATCTTACCTGGTTGGATGAGACATTTAATTAGTATCTGAAGACCAGTTCCTGTTTGTGAGCTGTATTTCTTAAGCCATACATTAATTATGAGGTGCTACCTGAAGTAACAAGTAGAAAGATCTCAATGTCTCACTGGATGAAGTTCTGTGCTGTCCCTTACTTTACTTCTAAACTATTGTGGATTACAGATGTACAGTTCCTTGTTTTGCTTGTTACAGTTTAGTTCAACATATTAAAAATCACAATACTAGAAATCCAGTATTTTTTCCATATATGAATTCCAGTTCCTTATAAATTTGAAATAGATTTGTTTTTCCTCCCTGGTACTGAAGAGTTACAAGCTCTAAATTTTGCTGGTACTGTAGAAATCAAAGCAGAAAATAAATGTTTTTCTGAGATTTACAATTTAATGTTTTAGTTGTGTTTGGTCCTGTTTGCACACATTCTGCAACCATCAATGATTTAGATTTCCTAGCAGTAATAATGCACTGTTGTTTAAAATACAAGAAAAAAATTGTATTGAAAAATATAATAAAGAAGATACTGAGTAATAAAAAGAAAAAAAGTTAAACATCCTGGGTTTACACCCAACAGTTTTTTTACCTTTCTTTTTTTTTTTCTCTAGATTGAGTTGAGGACCAATGATAAGGTCACTCAAAGTCATAAAATTTAGGAGAAATAAAATGCAAGATATGGCTTCTATGTTTTAGTGCATAATCAAGAACTGTTAATGGATTTTATAGTTTCCCTCTATAGTGTTAGGAAACCTAGAATGGCAGTTCAAAACAGCAGGCACACTTCAAGCACTGGTGTTAGGGATCAGAAGA
Source organism: Zapornia atra (assembly GCA_013400835.1). Classification (NCBI taxonomy): domain Eukaryota; kingdom Metazoa; phylum Chordata; class Aves; order Gruiformes; family Rallidae; genus Zapornia; species Zapornia atra. The sequence continues at coordinate 17,109 of VZTU01015197.1, forward strand.
TAGGATTGTGTCCCTCAAATGCTGCAAGAAGGTTTCTTTGCTGAGAGGGAAGTAATAAATTTGAAGATTAACCCACACTGTCTTTTTTTTTTTTTTTCAAACCACTGATTATGACTCATCCTTGTCCTTTAAGGAAAAGAAGTACAGCACTTTATAAAGTAACCTGGTGTTTAGTGCACCCTCCCCAAACAGTCATGAAGCAAGACTCTGGCTTTACCTCCTTTTCTGTTTTGTTTAACCTCACAGATTCTACCTTTCCAGGCAATATTACAATCACTAGTCGATAGGGAGTACTACTAGTTATTATTTGTATAGAAGGAAAACAAGGAGGGAGCTGATACTTCAGGCCTCATTTTTGAGGTGTTTTGCTGTACACAAAATTGTGTAAAATAACTGGACAGAGGAGAGGAGAGGAGAGGAGAGGAGAGGAGAGGAGAGAGGATTCCTTTTCTTAGTGATAAGGGCATTTACTCAGGGGACAAGTTTGTATATCACATGACTATTTTAACATTTTATAATCTTGCTAAAAGTATGCCAATTAATATTAATTGTGATGTATGACAACCAGGGTTCTGTAAGATGGAATTAGGTTGCTAATATAGTTCTTATAAATGGTGAAACAGCCTTTTTGTGAGTTCGTTGAATAGCAAACCTGAAATTGCAGAGGAAAAGGTGTACAGCATCTTCTGACAAGATTATAATGAAACAGCTGCCCACCTGAAGGGTTTTATATCAAAAGTATTTATTGTGTAATACACCAAATGTACTTTCTAATTCTGTTTTCCACAAATGAGTCTCCTATTGTCCAGCACAGTGGAAAATGTCCTTACATGATCTATAGTAATATGACTATGATGAAATATTGAGCAAGGACACCAGTGACTGAAAAAACCCAAAAAACAACTGTGGTTCAAAATATGGTGTATGTTTATGCCTCACGATACAGTTTGGTGCAGAGACCCCCAGGGCAACAGGTTTTGAAACTGGAGATAGTATTTCTGCATTGTGCTGTGGCATACAGCTGTATCAGCTTTAAAGGTTCTTCAATAAACTCCGTGGTAGACCCACACTAAACCAAATTTTATCTGATTAACTGATTAAATATGCTATATTTATTGTTGATCTCAGTTATGTCAATGCAGAGAGAAAAGTAAGTCTACCACAGAAGGTAGAGGAAGCAGGGGAAGTTAAAAAGAAATACACCCAAAGAGTTTGCTAAGTTTACAAAAGGAATAATGGTCTAAAAAAAAAAAAAAAAAAAAAAAAAAAAACCCCANGAAAATCCCATGAAGAGCAGAACTCCATTTTCTATTTTTTTATGTCTTTTGTCTCCTAGACCAATCTATAGAAAAAGCCCAAATTTTTCCAGAGAAAGATTTACATCACTGTCCCAAGCAGTATCTTCATATCCCCAGTGCTCCCTGTGCATTTACACACAGAATCCACTCCTCTTCCCAAGTCCTTCACCGTGTTTTGGTCTGTCACCTGGGAAGCAGGTAAAGCCTGCCATGGCTGGATCTGACCTTCCTGCATGGTCGTTGATCAGCCAACTGCAGGTTCCACTTGCTCAGTCATTGGTTTCCAATGAGGACTGACAATGGCCAAGTTATCCCTGCTTATCCCTTCAAGCTGAACTTATCTACTTACAGAATGTATTCACCTCTGTTTAAAATTTAATTTGAACACCAACACAAGACTGACAGATGGACAATCTGATCATGTTACGGGTGGACAAAAATACTGTAAAATCCAGTACAAAAGACAGTTGAGAAGTAATTTGAAAGTTGGTAATTTCTTTTTCATGTAACACTCATCATCTGATGGTCTCTTAGAGCACAAGTAGTGAGTCCAGATGCTAGAGTCTCAGAGAACTCCTAATTTGGGGTACTTTTGAATTACAAGATTGTTAAAGCAGAAAAATTGAATTAAGTCCTTTACAAAGTAAAAGGAGAGAAAGAGAAGGTCATGTGCTGTAAGACTATACAAGGCTTGCAAAAATGTTTAAACATGTTTGGAAAAAATTTAAAGGGATTACAGGTTGTTGATCAAATTTGATAAGAGCCCTGATCTGTTTGATTTGTTGACTATGAGCAGTACCTGGGGATATTGCTATGTAATAGCCATTTCAGGTTGTGGAAATTCAGTTTATCAGATCCTCTGGAAAATAGATTTTAAATGATCAGTCTTGAGGACCTGCCAACTTTCTCTTCTGTACTGTGTAAACATCCCTCAGTTTTGGCTTTTAGTCCATCCTCGTGGCAGTCATTTTTGTTGTATAAAGAGACTAACAACCTATCACAGCAGGAAACAGAAAACTTCATCCTTTATAAGAAAAAGAGAACTAAAAAAATCATTATAAGTCTTAATATCAAACTATTTCATCTTGGAATACTGAATAATAGGATCCTAAAATATTTTCTATTTCGAAGAAAATTTAAGGCTATATGCAACAATGCAATGGTATTTTCATGCTAATAGTAGATATATGAATAGTAGTTGCATAAATAGACTTCATGAGATGTGAAGAAACAGATGCATGTCCATAAGAAATAACCACTGCAAAGCTACAGTGAAAATCTGTGCTGAAGAAAGATGGGAACAGATGCTCGGATTCCCTATCTGGTATTGCTTTTGATTAAAAGGTGTACCACAGAATGAAGAAGGAAAGAAAACAAACAACTTACATCCAGAAAAATTTCCAGACCCATGTGCAAGATGTGATGCTGTGGTACCTCCTTTTTGTTTGTTTATTCAGACATTGTAAAGTATGGACTTTACATGCTGTTTACATGCTGTGTTTTTAGATACTCAAATTGCTTTTGATACACTTAAACAGTTATTAAAATCAACATGCCATTTCTACAAGCAGTTTTCACTGCTGAAGTCAGTAAATTTTCTCAATCATTCTTATATTAACCTGGAAAACTCTGAAATACTCTAAAAAAGATTTAATGGTGTTATACAGACAAAAGCTATTGAAATTCTGTGGGTGTTTTGTGGTTAACCTCTCTTGAAAGTATGAGACCTAATCTCCTTGTCCTTTGTTCTAATCTAATACAGAGATGTCACCCTTTCTACAAAGATTACCAACTTCTTTATTAATATCAGTTCATTGTATTCCCATGAGACAGGGTAGTAACTACCTTATACATGGCCAAACTTAAATCATAGTTTAAAAAAACCTTCCCTAGGGTCATTCAGTGAAAGAAAACTGGACTTTTGACTGACAGTCTCCTAGTGTAACTAAGTGGCTACACTTTCACACCCACCATAAATTCCAGCATTCATTCAATGATGCCTTTTCGTGACAGCTATTCACGCAGAAAATATGTTTATAGTTTCAGACAGTTCTCGCTGTTCAGATTACCTTGTCAAATATGGTTGAGAATCACAGAATCACAGAAGGTTAGGGGTTGGAAGGGACCTCAAGAGATCATCTAGTCCAATCCCCTTGCCAGAGCAGGATCACATCGATTAGATCACATGTCCAGGCATGTTTTGAATATCTACGGAGAAAGAGACTCCACAACCACTTTGGGCAGTCTGTCCCAGTGCTCTGTAATCCTCACAGTGAAAAAGTTTTTTCTTATGTTCACATGGAACCTCGTAGCACAGAATCACAGAATCAGAGGTTGGAAGGAACCTCGAGAGGTCATCGGGTCCAATCCCCCTGCCAAAGCAGGCTCCCTAGCTCATACTGCACAGGTAGGCGTCCAGACGGGTCTTGAATATCTCCAGAGAAGGAGACCCCACCACCCCCCTGGGCAGCCTGTCCCAGGGCTCTGTCACCCGCACTGTGTAGAAGTTGTTCCGCATGTTGGTGCAGAACATCCTATACTCTAAATTGTGGCCATTGCCCCTTGTCCTATCTCCACAGACCACTGAAAAGGGGCTGGCCATTTCCTCCTGCATCCCATACTTAAGGTATTTATAAACATTAATAAGGTCCCCCCCTTAGTCTTCTTTTCTCTAGGCTGAACAGTCCCAGCTCACTCAGTCTTTCCTCATAGGGGAGATGCTCCAGGCCCTTAATCATCTTCATAGCCCTTCTCTGGACTCTTTCCAGGACAACCCTGTCTTTTTAATATCAGGGAGTCCAGAACTGAACACAATACTCCAGGTGGGGCCTGACCAGAGCAGAGTAGAGGGGGAGGATCACCTCCTTCGACCTGCTGGCCACACTACTCTTGATGCACCCCAGGATCCCACTGGCTCTCTTAGCTACCAGGTCAAACTGCTGGCTGATGGCCAACCTGTCATCTACCAGGACGCCCAGGTCCTTCTCCTCAGAGCTCCTTTCCAGCAGGTCATCTCCCAGCCTGTACTGATTCAAGCGGTTATTTCTTCCCAGGTGCAAGACTCTACACTTGCTTTTGTTGAGTCTCATCTGGTTTCTCCCTGCCCAGCTTTCCAGCCTGTCCAGGTCTTGCTGAATGGCCGCGCAGTGTTCCCACATGTCAGCCATCCCTCCCATTCCACCTCCTTTTTATCATCGGCGTACTTGCTGAGGGTAGATGCTATTCCCTCATCAAGGTCGTCAATGAAGATATTAAACAGGACTGGACCCAACACTGAGCCCTGGGGAATGCCCACCACTAGTCACAGGCCTCCATTCAGATTCTGCTCCACTGATCACGACCCTCTGAGCCTGGTCTGACAGCCAGTTCTCAACCCACCTCACTGTCTACTCATCTATCCCTTGTTCTCTCAGCTTTTCTATCAGGATGTCATGGGAGACAGTGTCGAAAGCCTTGCTGAAGTCAAGGTAGATGACATCCACTGCTCTCTCTCCATCTACCCAGTCTGTGATAACATCATAGAAGGCTATGAGATTGGTCGAGCACAATCTCCCCTTGGTGAATCCATGCTGACTACTCCTCATGACCTTCTTCTCTTCCAATTGCTTTGAGATGGCATCCAGAACAAGCTGTTCTATCACCTTTCCAGGAACAGAAGTGAGGTTGACTGGCCTCCAACTCCCCTGCCAAAGCAGGTTCCCTAGGACATATCACACAGGTAGGCATCTAGACAGGTCTTGAATATCTCCAGAGAAGGAGATATATTAGATAATCTTCTTTCCCTTATTCTGTGTTCAGTCCATATTGCCCATGATGCTGAATGTGGAATGATCTCTCCCTGTCCTTACCTTGACTCCTGAACTTCTCAATATCTATTTTCTCCCTTGTCCAGCTGAAAAGGGGAGTGATAGAGAGACTTTGGTGGACATTTGGCCTCCAGCCAGGGTCAAACCTCCACAATGGGGTTGCTCTTCCCAAGATGCAAGCGTCTATACTTGCCCTGGGTATATTTCATTAAATTTCTCCTCTTGTGCAGCTTGTGTCTTCTCTGGCCATCTCTAAGGCATGAGTTCCTCCTAGTCTGACTCAGTTCCCCAGTCTTTCCAATAGCAAGATTGAGCACCTCGTTCTGATAGGCAATTAACATTATACAGAACATATGTATATATACACACATATTTACACAAATATGTGTATTTGTGGCCACACAAATATGTTATTTGTGGCCACACAAATAACAGATACAAAGACACATGAACACAGACAGTATAAACGGCCTTATCCTGCTCCCAGTTCTAGCTGAGAGGGAATATATATATATATAAAGACATACAAGACTCAGAGATGGCTACTGGGCTCACACACCCAGACTGCCCAGTGGCTGCCTCTGGATCCCAGTATTCCCAGTTGCTGGCACCTGGACATACTAACCCCCATGGCCACAGCCCCATTCCAGTTGCTGGTGTTGACCATCACATACACACACAGGTGTTCATGACTCCCTGGTACCACAGCTGACTTCCCCTGTGCTGTCATCCTTAGAGACACACAGGTGCTCTCACACTCAGAGCTGGCCCTCAAACACTCACACACACACACACACACACACACACACACACCTTTGATCCCAGGCCATTTCATCTTCCTGCTGGCTCATTCAGGTTGATCTTCACAAATGATCACCCTCTTGGTCACACATCCACACTCTCAGCCATTGTGATATACGTTGTGATATGCAATGTGTGATGCACATTCAGAAAAAGAAATATATATATTTAGGAAATGGTCAAAGCTTGTATTTAAGATAATTTATTTAGAGTATGGAGACAGGAGAATATGATTCATCAAAAGCTAGCAAGATGATCTCTGTCATCTTATTCTATGGACCTGATAAAAGGATGCATTGTGTTAAACACTGAAATGGAAAAATGGTTTTCTTTACCAAATGATACTGGTTTTGGCTGGGAAAAAGTATATTTTCTTCATATTTTCTTACACAGTACCATATTTATGATTTGGGGCCAGAAGACTATTGATAGCACACTGCTGAGCAGTGCTTGTACAATATCAGTCTTCTCTGTTCCTCACCCCACCCCACCAACAAATAAGTTGCACAAGAGGTTGGGAGGGGACACAGACAGGATCACTGACCCAACTGACCAAAGGAGTATTCCACACTATATCACATCATGATTAGCAATAAGAGCTAGGGAAAAGGGTGGGACATTTGGAGTGAGGGTATTTGTCTTCCCATGTTACTGTTAGGCATGATGGAGCCCTGTTTTCCTGGAGTTGGCTGAATGCCTGCCTGCCCACTGGAAGTGGTGAATGGCTTTGCTTTGCTTGCACATGAGGATTGTGCTTTACCTATTAAACCATCTTTATTTCAACCCATGAGCTTTCTCAGTTTCACCCTTCTGATTCTCTCCTTGATCCCATTGTGGGGGAATAAGCAAGCACTGTTTGGTGCTTAACTCTCTACTGACATTAACCCTTAACACATGCACACTTCAAGTGCCATTATTTTTGATAACATTGAAATCAGTAAGATACTTACTGTATCATCTACCACAATATTACTGGGGGACTATAACAGCACTAAATTACTGTATTATTCCTGAAGTTTCAACAGACTGTCAGTAACATCCCAAGGGATTATACTTGGTCAACAATCCAAGTGTTTATTTTGGTGAAAATGTCATGTGAGGCTACGTGGTCCTTCACCAGTTAATGCAGTACTTCTGTGATGAATATCTGTTAATACTGAGCTTCTGGTTCCCTAAGCAACAGTAACCTAGGTGAAAGCTTTCAATACCTTCTTCCTACTTGCTTGCTGTTTTCGTGTAAAAAAACCAGGTTTTTTTTACTGTAAAGAATAGGGCTCAGGATGTTGTTATTTGAATGTACTGATTACTGAGTTGCAAAAGAGTTGGAAGTTTCAGGATATAGATACTGATTTTCATCAGTTTTGGTTGTATCTTGGTTTCAGCTGGGATAGAGTTAAATTTTCTTACTAGCAGCTGGTATAGCTCTGTGTTCTGGATTTAGAGTGGGAACAAAGTTGATAAGACTAATATTTTAGTTTTTGCCAAGCAGTCAAGGACTTTTCAGCTTCTCATACTTGTCTGCCAACAAGGAGGTGGGAGGCACCCAAGAAGTTGAGAGGGTGCACAGCCAGGACAGCTGGCCCAAATGAACCAAAGGGATACTCCATACCACATGACGTCATGACCAGTATATAAATGTGGAAGTCAGCTAGGAGGAACTAGCTGTGTATTGGTTCTGGGTGGTGAGCAATTGCAATATACATCACTTGTTCTGTATATTGTTTATTATTATTTTTACTGTTACTACTATTATCTTCCTTTTCTTTCCTGTTAAACTGTCTTTATTTCAAACCATGAATTTTACCTTTTTCTCTTTGATTCTCTCCCCCATCCTACTGTGGGGGAGGAGTGAGCCAAGGCCTGTGTGGTTGTTATAGCTGCCTTCTGGGTCAAATCACAGCACGTTTATATTAGCATGTGTTGTCTACTCTAATAAAACTTAAATACTCATTCATATATATATAAATACAAGACTCAAAACCACTACTGAATTTGGATTATTGTGGGTTTTTTTCTGTTTTCCAGACTAATGAAACATTGCAAGCTACTCTGCAGGATATGAACAATATTCTACCCATTTGAATAACTATTACTAAAGAAGATTTGAAGTTTACATTTAGGTTCTGATCAGCATAGTTGTCGTGGTTTTGCCAGTCAGGCTCGGATTCTTGCTTTACTCTGTCCCTCAGACAGAGTAGGGAGCTGAAAATAGCTATCACTACCCAAACTGATTTTCTATTCCCTAGCTTATAGAAGGACTGATACATTTTATTTTTATTGTTTTTTAGATTTCAGTTAGGAAGATGTGGATTTTTAATTTATTTTTAGGCAAAAAAAATTGATACTTTAATGTCAAAACTTAATAAAGCAGAGAAAATATTTTTTTAAGTAAAGGAAATAATTTATTTCAACTAGATTTGAAATATTTTTCTTTGTAGTGTAAATTTTCTCTTTTAAAAAATTTATTTTTAATTTTTAACTTCTGACAACTTTTAGACAAATAGTATTGTTCAGTGAAAATACATTATTTAAATATTTTAAGACTAAAATACTGACACAGAAGTTTTAGATTTTATAGTTTCATTCTTAAAATATCAGAAAGATGCTGGTTGACCTTTTCTATTGATACAAAAGATTTATCTTTCCACCAGGTTATCAAGTATTTTTGATCTTGTCAACACTATAAAATTATTATCGAGGAAGAATAAATGTTGAAAACTTGAGAGGCTATAAAATAGAAACAAATATTGAAGCTAAATACAAACTCATGATTCTTTGAGCACTATATAAGTGACATTATCTACTGTACGAAATGCTTGGAAACAAAAAGCTGGAGCTATTTTGCATCTAGCTAATCTAATTGTGTCATTTAGAAGAATTTTCAAAGACTACATTTTGTGGTAGAGGAAAATATTGTTTCAACATTATTCCTTTCCACTTCAGCTCTCAAAAATTTAATAAGGAAAACCTCTGCTTGTTGTTTTTTTAGACAATATCCACGATGGAAATAGTTACTGTTTTTTTTGGGGAACAGAAAATACGACCTAAGAGGAAAGGCTCTGGTACTGTGATGTTGAATATGATTTGATCCATGTAAAAAACATAAGAAAAGACATTGGAAAACCAGACTGTACTGAGTCTGGGTAGGATGGAGTTAAGTTATTTCACAGCAGCCCATGTGGTCCTGTGGTTTGTATTTGTGGCTAAAACAGTGATGTTAACACATCAATGTTTTGAGTGCTGTTGTACAATGCTTGCACAGCATCAAAGTTTCCTGTCTCCCAATCTGTCCTGCTCCTTGACTCCCAGTGAGTAATGCTGGGGATAGACAAAAGGCTGGGAGGATACATAGCCAGGGCAGCTGATCTAAACTGACCAAAGGGATATTTCATAACATGACATCTTTCTCAGCTGTAAAATCACAGGGAAAGGAGAAAGTCTCAATGTTTGGATTTTTATGTCATTTGTCTTTGCAAGGAACTACTACGCATGCTGAGGCCTTGCTTTCTGGGAAGTCACTCAATATCTACCTGCTGTGGACAGTAGCAAATTAATTCCTCTTTTTGCTACGCTTGTGTGCACAGGTCTTCCCTCCTTATTAACCTGCCTTTATCTTGATCCACGAGTCTTCTTGACTTGTATTGTCTCCCATCCTGCAGAAGAGTGGATCAAGTGAACATGTGACTAGGTCTTTGTCTGTTGGCTCAGATCAATCCACCACAAAGATTAAATATGTGACTGAAAAAATATTTTTCATATATGTATACTTGCTTCTTACAGAGACACTGAGAAAGACTTAGTTAAATCAACTACGAAGACTTGATAAAGTTTCTTCAGAATTAAACTAGTTAAAATGAGGAAAGGGGTGTAGTTGACCTCTGGCCATAAATCACAGAAATACC
>VZTU01015198.1:0-17293 GCA_013400835.1 Zapornia atra
GACCTTCTGGGACAGTTTCTCTAAAGATGAGTCAAGGGAGGATGGAAGACTGTCTTCAAGTAGACAGAGTCAGCCAGCCACTTCATCCTGTTGGTCCTTCTTCCTTTCCCCGGTCCCTGGCCAGTGAGCTGGCATACAATGCTAGTGCATTCCGCGCAAACTTACACCACATGCGTTGGGAACACTGGACTTCATCAGGATCAGTGGGCAGCTGTAAATCGTCAGGATCATAGTAAACCATCTCTCACATGGCGAACTCCCTCAAATACTGAACACCCCACTCCATGGTCATCCACTCGCTTGGCCAACACACATCATCTTCAATGAATGGGTACCTTCCCCTTACACTTGATAGAAGTCTCCTCCAGAGCTTAAGGGCTTGAGACTTCTTTCCGATTGCCTTGTCAATGCCTCCTTCTCTGGACAGGGATCCCAGCTACTTGGCATCTCTGCCTTCTAATTCCAGGCTGATGTCCCCATTAACCTAGCATTGGAGTAGCCAGGCAATGATGCGCTCCCCTGGAAGGCAGGGGAATCTTTTCTCATGTCTCTCAGTTCACTCAAGGACAAAGATTGGGTTATAACCTCTGGTACTACCTCTTCTTCAGGTTCTCACAATGGTTCTGGTTCATAATGCGGCGTGGTTTCTACATGTATTTCTTCTTTTGTAGTGGCTGGCTTTCTGACTCAGCTACAAGGTTGACCTCTGCGATTTGAGTAGCTGTAGCGCTTGTTGTAGAGACTGGAGGAGCTGCAATCTCTGAGGTCTGAGTAGCTACAGTGATTGTTGTAAGGCTCAACTACAGCCTTGGTTTCTGAGGTTTGGGTAGCCACAGTGCCTGTAGATCTGTTTTCCTTGTCTATGTATTTGCTCACACCCTCCCATACACCATGCCACCCCGACCCTTCAGCCTCAGGGAAGATCTCTTGGCAATATTCTTAAAACAATTTTTTGTAACACTTACAACTTGAAAAGCATTCAGCAGAATGAGCAACAGAATATCCATGGGGTAGTCAAAGTTCTCAAAGGCTGACATAAAGTGGGTGGGGGTTCACACACCAAGGCCAGGTGAACAAACAAAATATCACTGTTACCATCACTTCTTTGAACCAGATGATACACGTTTATCTTAGCTTTTTAACACAACTGGGTCAGATCTACCATTATCCCAACCCTTCACACCCCACTTGGGCTCCAAAAAGGACTGTGGTGGTTCAGCCCTAAACCGTGGCTGAGGACCACACACTGCTCACTCACTCCTGGAGGAGAAACAGACAGAGACTCCATGGGTTGGGATAAAGACAGTGTACTGATAAAAGGACAGTGAAAGGGGAACAATAACAGCCCACACCAAATTTCACTTACACCTGGTGATAACACAGAGTACTGCACTAACATGAGGACCAACCTGATGCCCCAGACTCACCCAGAATCACCCCAGACTCACCCAGAAGCAATCAGAAGCCCCTCCCTGACCAGCCCCTTTTATGGGGGAGTGATGTCAGGTGGTAAGGAAACAGCCTGGGCTGACTCAGCTAACCTGGGCTTGGGGAGGTTAACTCTGGCCTGGCCAGAACCCAGACAAATACTGTTTTGGTGCATTATGTGAAACTTCTTGGTCAATGAAACTAGACAACAATTTCCACAGTTGTCAAAACACTTCAGATAGTGTCCTTACCAGAAAGCAATGATGCAACTGAGAAAATACCTCCACTGATTAAAAATGATGGTAGGAAATAACAGACTATCCTTAACAAAATGAACACCACCACTCCACCCACACACCCCTCTCCTGAATTCTAACAAACATCAAAAATTCCCAGTCACATCTTAAAGAAACTGAAAAACATGTAAAAAAATGTGTGTGAGACAGAGAAGCACAGTCCATTTTCAATAGTGATTTTGTCATTCTGAAGACTGTGTCGCCAAAAGCAATGGCACTTAGACTGAAGTCACAATATGTTTGATACAGTTCTTCAACTGTTAAAGACCTCAAAAGTGGTATGTGACGAGGTTATTTGGTTTAGCAAGTTTAGCAAGAATCTTTAAACAGACCTAAACAAATTTGGTGAAAGAGCAAGATGATGGCCATGTGAAAAGTCAACAAATTCAACATAATTTCCACAAGAAGGAAAAATAAGTATATTTGCTTATGCACATCAGAAGAATCTAAACTTACAGCAGGAATTCTAGGAAGAGAACTGTGAATCCATATAACTAACTGTAAACAGCATGTTGAATATCACCGTTGCAACAAAAAAGCCCCATGAGAGATCCTATATGCTTATGAGCTTGACTCTGACACTAAGATTCACAGCTCAATTTCTCTTTAAAATATAACTTTACAAGATACTGTTGGTAAAAATACCCTGCATAAATTTCCAGAATCATGTCTCAAAAATAACTGAAATGAGCAGTGACAAGAAGACTCCAGGGCATACGTACCATGATTATATAACCATAGATTGACTAGAACAGAAAAAAAAAACCCCCTGCTTTAAAAAAGAGCATCTTTTCCATGGGTAGTATAAAAATACTCACTTAAATAACACTTAATAGTGTTGTAGTTGGTTGATTAATAAGAAATTCTCTATATATGCATTTAAGAAAGTTTGTGAGAAATGAAAGGTTTTCCTGTCTTTTAAAATGAAAGATGCTTGCATGAGACTGCTCCACCTAATTCTTCAAGCAGCTTCAAAATACCTGGTATCAAAATCTCAAACCATCTAGTTTAGGTAAGCTTTATTTGGTATGTTACAAGCAGTAACATGTGCAAATTAAATTTGATCTGCTGTCTTTGATGCCAGGCTCAACTACATTCACAATAGACATTCACAGCTCCATGGCATACTGACAGGCTTTCCCACATAATCATCACTGGAACTACAGACAATATTAGTTCTTTCCACTCCCTTCTAAGGGAGAAGTAGAGAAAGTAAAAGTGAGAAATACTGAATTTAAACTTGGACTGTAAAGGTATCTCTGGCTAGCAGGATGATAACCTATGACAATTTTAACTAGGAATGTAAAGCTGCTAAGAAGAAAGAAAATAAACTAATGGTTTTAATAGGTTTGGCTATTTCTAATTCAGATTTTATTTCAGAGCTACTTTATAGTTGTTTTTGTGTTGGCTTTTTTTTCTAGAATCCAGCTAATTTTACATAACAGTTAATTTTTTTTGTACTCATGATTTAAATACATTTAAATCAACAGAATAAGTTATGATTCCTGTACCAGTGCAAAACTAACTCTATTTCTTAGAGAATTATTTATTATATGATCATACTGAAGTGTTATAGGAGTGTTAAAGACTGCATATTATAACCACGAATTCAAAAATACTATCAATTTCAAGATTAATTTTGCCTGTACAACCTTGATTCATTATGTAACACTGATTGTAGCTTCCTTATAGGAATGTGTAGTATTATTTATATACCCTTTAAAATTGTTTAAATGTTGGCTTTTTTTTTTAACTGGAAAACATCTCAAGTCCTTAAGTTGTTCAGCAGTCCTGAAAATTACACTGTTTTCTTATTGCAGATATTGATTTCTCTGTGATTTAATTTACCCTTAAAAGAAATTGAGAAAGCTTCTTTGTTGTAGTAAAAATTGCCAGGCTAATGAAGTGATTCTTCTACTTTCAAGTACAAAAGAATGATCTCTCAATTAAAACTGAAAGAACCAATACCTTCAAACAGTTTTCAATTGCTATTCCCCTTCATTTGAGAGTTGCAATGCTAGGAAACCTAAGCTATGAACTTTAGGAGCACAGGAGTAGATATTCTTAGACATGATCCTCACAGAAGAATCTGCTTCTCCTGTTGTTTCAGAAAATAATGGAATTTCCAGATTTGTTTTCTTTGTATCTGGGACATCCTACTTGAGGAAGTTAGCACCTTGAAAAGCCTATGGCTCCGGATGATGCTTTTCATTTAGGTGAGTGTCATGGTGTAGCCCCAGCCACACAGCCAAGCATCATGTGGCCACTAGCTCACCACCTTCCCCTGAGACTCCCCGCTCCCCTGGGAGGGATGCAGAGAAGAATGGGGAGACAAAGGCAAACCCTGTCAGTGGCTTTGGATAAGGAAAGTTTGCTGGGACAGCACAATGAGAGGGAAACAACATTATAACAGAATATACAAAACTGGTGATATACAACTCAGACCCTTCACAAAGCTAGACTGTCCCCAAGCTGCACATGCTGGAGCCACACTGCCTCTTTTATACAGAGCATGACATCGTATTGTATAGAATACCCCCTTTGGCTAGTTTTGGTCACCTGTCCTGGCTGTGTCCCATCCCAACTTCTGGTGAAAATTAACCCTATCCTAGCTGAGCCCAGGATATTGAGTTATATTTGAACTCATTTCATGTCAATTTTTTATATTAAATTGTATTTTAATTGACAAATATGTGTTCAAGCATGACTATTCATTCACTTTAATAAAAATACACTGTGGAGGAATGACCAAAATGCACAGGATAATTCACAGATGCTTTTAACAGTGCTCACCACTCTGTTGTGAACATATTGCTATAGCTTTGGAAAATGTAATTCTGGTATTCTTAATCTTCAAAGAATTTTAAAACTACACTTTATAAGGCTTCTTGACACTGGTGAATGCTTTTCAACTTTACAGATAGGAACAGGAGGAACCAAGTTAAAGGCTTGCTTTATTAAAGGCCATAAGGCAAGTCTTGAAAAGGCAAGTCTTGGACCTTGCTAAAGATGAAAACTCTTATCTCCAAAAATTCTGTTGAGGCAGTTCTAAGTTTGTTGGTGTCTCTAGCCATCAAACACCTTATTCTATGAATTAAAAGGCATATTTACAATGCATGCAAAACCTGCCCCATTAACTGTTCAGCATTTCTTGCATCCAAGAAAGTGTTATGAGGACAGTGTCCTGATCAGAGTCTTCTCAGAACTACAGTAACTCTTGATTCTTTCAGTTCAGAAGGGCAGGATGCAGAGGTTTGGAGGAGAAGGCAAGTCAGAACAAGAAATCATGGCAATCAGGTTTTCACCTCAGATGGAGAGAGAGGTCTTGTGTTCCAGCCCATACTATAATCTGTATGTGTTATCCAATGGTTTGCTAATAAAAAATAAATATCTTCACTAAAGGCAAGAGCTATGGGCCCAGACAGGCAACTCTGAAATTAAGAGCTACTTTGAAATTAACAAATCTGTCAGGTACCATTTGATCTTTCAGTGTAAAATATTATGGGGAAAACAAACACGTGAAGCTATTATGAATTAAATACTCTGTCTTGCTAAGATAGCATGATCTACAAAATTGAGAATAGATGTTAAAATTATTGCATGTAATCACTGTTCAAAGTAAAATTAATAAATAGTCCTTGAGCACAGACAGGAGTGCAAGATTCCTACTTTAAATTATGTGAATAAACCATTATCCTGTAAGGACACAGTTGTGCTTGCTTTTCCTGCCAAGTGAAACACTTTAAGGTGAAAAATACCTCAAAGGTATATATGTTCTGATAGTAAATATGTTGTTGTGTGTAATGGGATGTGTAGGTTTAAACTTTTTGCTGAGAAAACAGAACTGACACTCCCTTATCTCAGCTCATTTCATACTATTTGGATAACTCTCAAAAAACCAGGAAAGACAGACAGTGATACTTATGCTCTACTTATGTGCTGGCAGTTACATTACTCTCCACAGTGGAATAGGACATACATAAAGAATCTCTTCTTTGCATCACCCTGAAGTCACTCTTAGCTTCCAGGAGCCTCTTATTATAATACTACAGGGAAACATAAACATTACTTTGCTTGCTTGATTTCACGAATGGCACCTAAACACTTATTCTAGCACTTCACTTTCTGTTTAAAAAATGTCCAAATCCAAAGTTAAGTTTTAATTTAAGTTTTATCTGAGAGACTGTATTCTTGGGTTTCAAAATGATGTCCTTCTCATGAATGTGTCTAGTAAGATAAGATGAACTGGCATTAAAATGATGCAAAGAGTCTACTGATTAAAGTGTATGAATTCTGTAGAAGAAATATAGGACACTCCCCTTAACCAAATCACGCATTTTAAATCAAGTTCCTCAATAGATAAAGTACTGTTGTATTGTATTAGCCACTCCTTAGGTCTAAGCATTTAACTTAAAGTGGAATCTCTCAAACTCTACAAATTAAGGTTAATAAAACTGCCGTGAAAAAGAAAGCATTGCTGTCATAATCTAACAGGAACTGGGGCAAATATCTATCCACATCTGAAGTCAAGAAACCTGTGAACTTACATGGTTCATATAAGAAAAAAATCCCAACAATTAAAACAATTATTTTAAAAGACCAGGTTGTCAGGTCCTAATCACAGGCTTCCAAGAGACTATATAATTGAGTAAAGTTAATCATGTACATACCTACTACATAAATTTACTCAAACGTTAGTATACTTTTAACACACATCACATCAATTTATCTCATAATAAAAGCACAGTGCATTTGAAGTTGGTGTCTTAGATCAGACCACATAATTCACCCAATTCTTATTTATTTATTGAAGCAATTGAAATATGTAAACGTAACACCACAGAGCTATCAATTTTGCATGGTACAAAATGCAGCTAAGTAACAAAACAGAAACTCAAACTCATCTAAAAGTCTTAGCATTGAAAATGCACCTTCTGTAGCTGCTTAAAATCTAGCAGTGTAATGGGTGATTAGGGCTTTAGCTTTCATGGAGCAATCACAAAAAACTAAACCAAACCCAAATCAAAAAACCCTACCAAACCCAGAAATCAACCATAGTACAAAAGAATCAAATTACAGAATTTCCTTCTTATGCTATCTGTGGGCATTTTAGAGCTCAAGTTGAATATCAACACATTGATATACCCAGAGACTTGCTAACGTTTAGTTAGCCAAATGACAAAAAAAATCCCAGATACTGTCTTCTGAAAAGCACAGTTATAATCACTAATTAGAGTGAAGATTGTGAAATCTTGTTTCTGCTCCAGTCAGCAGTTTTACAATGAAAGCACATGAAGGTCACTAGATTTCCAGTCATTGTTATCTGAAAACAACAACTGTTCAAAAAGAGTACTGCAGAATTTTAGAGAATTTTAGAGAATTGGCTGTGATGGGGCTGATTTTCCTGATGGCAGTCTAGGTATGTGACTTCAAATGTGCTGATAACGCAAAAGAGAATTTGCTATTGTGAAGCAGAGCTTGCACAGCATCAATTTTTTCTGTTTTGCCTACTCTGTCCCCATAATGAGGAGTCTGGGAATACACAACAGTTTTGGAGGGGACAGACCAGGACAGCTGACCTAAAGTGATATTCCATAACATACATCAACATGATCAGCATGATTGTCAGGGAAAGGAGGCAGCATTAATGTTTGGGATGTGACATTTGTCTTCCCAAGTAACTAACTGTTCCATGTGCTGGGGACCTGCTTTCCAGGAAGCGCCTGGAACCCTGCATGCTGATGGGAAGTAGAGAACAAATTCCTTATTTTGCTTTGCTTGCAGGCACAGTTTTGTTTCACTTATTAACTGCCTCTAGCTGAACTCATTGTTTTTCCAATTCTCCCCTCTCCCCCAACCCTGCTGGGGGGCGGTGAGCAGCTGTGTGCTGCTTAAGTGCTGCCTGGGTCAACCCACCATAACAAAGAATCAAGGAAAGATACTGTAATTACAATATCTGGGATGTAATACTTAACGCACCATGCCTAGAATGTAAACATTCACAGAGTCAAAAAGACAGAATATACAGGAAGGGACTCTTCTTTTCTGAAAAGCCAGCACCACTTGGATGCTTCCTAAGTCCACCTTTGCCTACATGCACTTTAGCACAATGTTAGTACAATGGCAGACAGACCATTATTTAAATACTACGTACTTTGTTTATGATAGCTAGACTTTAAAGTAGTTATTAGGGATGATTTTATTGTACTGATCTTTGCATATCAACATGAAATCAGAAGAGGTGATGAGGATGTTACTGTAACAACACAGAAGCCTGGCACAGACATAATTTTCATTCCCTTACGCTATGGGGCTAGAGCAAAAATTTGTAACATAAATTCTTTACCAGAAGAGTCTGTTTCTTTTACCATAAAATTCTAGCTGCTGTGGCTATATGCTTTCATTACCTCCTGCTGGTTAAGTTTTAGTCAGCACTGTCTAACCACAAAGGGCTAACCTTGCCAAGAGAAAACTAGTAACTTTCTTCACATTGCTGATAGCTGTCTTTCTATTTTTAGTTATTTCTCCCCTTTCATGTTTTCACCCCTCGTGCACCTAATCCATTAAAAAAAGACATGGTGAAGTTCCCAAAAACATCAGCTAAAGAGATACAACTACCCATGTGCTTCACAAATAAAGATGCTTTCCCAAACTACTGAAGTTGCCTTCCAGATATTTCAAAATGAAGGCATGCTTCCCATCTGATTATATTTTAGAGTTTCTTCAACTACTTTAAGAGGTGATTGATAAATCTGGCACCAATATATGATTTTGTGGAATGTGATACCAATATTAGTTGTTTACTATATGGCCAGAGGATCATTTTTTACTAGCAACTGAAAAAAATCCACATCCCAGATGATAAAGCGGCTCTTAACTGAAAATAAGTAGATTAGGACTCACCATCTCGCATCGTTCATGGCTCCTTCCACAAGAAATCTGCAGGAACATTGGTTATATCCACATTATAATAGGAGCAAAAGTTTGTGCTGAGACTTCTCACATTTTCAATTTATTTGTTTCAAGGGGTTTAATTCAAACTTGAGATCTGCTTTTTAACATTAGTCTGAGAGGGACTTACCCACAAGCCTTTGCTTACTCAGTTACAGGCTATCTGGGCAGCACCACACTGGCATTCAGTGTCTCTCTCACAGATGACATTAACACTTCAATGCCCACGTGACTGCACAGGCCAACATTGCCCACATAAGGTCTGTCTTATTTCTAATTTTCTTGTTCCTGCTTGTACCATTTCTGACCAGCACAACAGTACCTGCTTCTCTGCCCACCTCCCCAGTGCAAGTTGGGTGAGGTTGTGAGGTCTTTCAGAAGAGGAAAGCAATTTAATCCTGCACCTGTCAATCCTACATTTGAAGTACCTCTTAATGAACCCCCTGGACCTCCTTTTCTGTAGAGGATGGATAAGCCAAATGAGTTTTCTGTGGGTCCTTTCCACCATGATTGCTTCATGTATGGCTGACAGGAGGTTCTGGTCCCAGAAAACAAGCTTGGATTTGTGGGGTAGCATTATCATCAGGATGTGAAATGATCAGCAGCTGATGCAAAAGTTTTGGGTGTGGAACAGAATTGCAGAGCCTCTCTGCTGTAAGGTAGTACTCATAATGTCTGTGCCTTTCTTAACTGTGGCCTAAGATGAAGACTAATGCCTTGTTTACATTCAGAGACACGATCTTTGACACTGTTTGGGTGCTTGCCAACACCGTAATAGATGTTGCATAATCTCCATGTTGCTGGGTCATGAGAATATGCCTCAACAATGATGGAGCCCATTTCTGGTTTGACTAGGCTCTAGGATATGTAGACATGAAGTCAGAAGTGCTTGCCTGAGTGCAAAAGGTTATGTAAGAAATTAGAGGTTCATGGTCCCACTTGTCTCCAAATCATTGGTGCCTGCTGTCCCTCATAAAACCTCTGCAAGGACTTAGGGCAGCATTTCCATTCAGGCAAGAATATAAGGACCAGTTCTACCTCCCATATCCTGCAAATGATCCAAGCGCTGAGGATGGTACTCTGCAATCTTACTGGGAAGGCTATGCACTTTACTGTGTGTCTAGAAGGGGACTGAGTGGGCTGGTAGAAATGTGCTTAGGTGATGAGGTCTATATACAAATTTCTAAAACATCTTTGACCTTTTCCATACCAACACTAAAAAGGAATATGCACCCAAATTTTCTAGGTCATTTCCCCTCCCTATGGCTCCCTCTAGATGAGACTGATGCTATGTTTACATGCTTTGATGCCTCCTAAGATTTGGCTTAGACGTTTTCTGATAGCATTTGATCCACGGTCTCTTTTAGACAAGCTTGGTTTCTCCAGTGACGCTCGGTTTTGATTCCTTCTTCTACTCATGTATGCCTTTGAATGCTACATCTGAAGCACTCAGGAAACACCATGGTCCTTGACTTCAAGTTTCCTTAGAAAAATGTCATTCAGAGGCTGGTTTGCACAGGTCAGGAGAAAGGTGGTGACTGAAAGAATATTGCTTGTTTCCTGCCACTAATAAAAGGCAGGCTGAGGAACAGAAACTTGAGACCTATGAGAACTGGAATGAAACTAGGTCACAGTTAAGAAGGACTGAGCTGGCTGTAGATGAGGGGAAAAGAGCCTCATCAAGGAAACCAGATGAGGGAAATTAAAGCTCTTCAAGGAAACCTTTCCCTCACCCTCTCCTGAATAATATCGTATTTGCTGTTTTGTCCATCTTCCCACTTTTGAGACCTCAGGAAAAATCATGCATTTTCCTACACCTATACCTAAACTTTTGATTGAAACAGTATGCAACAGTATCTGTCCCATCTCATACTGAACCACCAACATGTGGTTCATGTTCCTTACTGCAGAAGACCCACAGTAAGATCTCTTTGATTTCAGAAACTCCCAAAGATCTTCTACATTGGAATTACCCATGCAGAGACAATTATTCACAGTCACTGTAGTCCTTCTACCTCATAAAAGGCATTCAGTCCTCCACAGCTCCCTTTTGTCCATGGCCTCCCCCCATAAACATCATATATTCAAAAAAGGCACCTAACCTTTAAGTAATAGTCAAGAATTTGAATGGAATGAGTCTGTAGCTAGACAGAAATAGGTCTCTCTTCACAAGAATAATCCCAGTCTACATATGTACCTAGGTACTTTGAGTTTGCTTCTTTGCTACATATTAGTTTTCCTAATTCATCTGGAGAAATATTAATTCTGTCTCCCACAAAGAATATGCACTAGATAAAAGCGAAAGAAGAAGAATCAAAATAAGTAAGTGCAGAGTCTGACTGCAAATGTCTGTGTTTTAAGGATGTTTGCCAAATTTAGGTCATGGATATTTGTCTAAAAAAGATAATTAGCAGACTGGAAAGGAAGGTAAATTGATGTGCATTACTTCCTATGCATGACAACACTTCTGTTGTTGACAAAGTTTTGAACAAAAAAGGTAGGAAAAGCTCTAAAGCTCACACAAAGTCTAAGACACATCACATCTTTGAAATGGTTGACTATCACTGCTAGTTATCACTTCAATATCACAGTGAGTTGTTTGGGGGTTTTATTAAAATCAATAAATGCAGTCATCAGCTCTGATTAAAATGCTGCCAGATCCATCCACCTGCATGCCATTTTTATGTGCATCTCCAAATAGATGAAAATCTATTTTTCCTTAATAGATTTATTTGGAGATATCAGATTCCATTTTTACCTCCTCAATGAACACCAACTGAAAGTGAAGGAAGCTCAGTACATTTAACTGCTAAGATATTTAACCTGCTTACTTAAAAAACATGAAAGATGCCGGGGATAGCAATGGGTCCAAATTTATAAATTATGCAAAGACCTAATATGTAGACATGAGAGCACACCTAACCAGATGCATAGTAATCTCACCATAGATTTAAAATTACCCCAAACTCTGGTTCTGTCGGATTGAATCATACAGGTAAAGTGATTATTTTTATATCTTTTATAATATTTTTTCTTCTTTTAGATCGATGAATTAATTTATGTAATAGCCTATTTAGAAATCTACATATATAGAAAAAAACATACATGTATGTGTTGATTCCCGAAGGGGGGTAAAGAACTTGTGATAGGAGCATGGACTCTCAGCAACGTTTATGTTCCTGAATCACTCAAGTGCTCTGGAAAAATCCCAAATGTATTCCACAATGAGATAAAGAAGAAATGCATCAATGATTCTTCCAAGTCAAATAACAGAACTTTGGTTTTATGATCTTGTCTGTGCTTCCCCCATTCCATCTGCCCAATAAATCACATAGAGTAAATAGCATGGAACACAGTTGGCTTATTTTAAGGATAAAGATCTAACGAAACCTTGTTTAGATTAAGAGACAGCAGTTCCAGGGAGAGTAAATCTGTCACACTTTATATTTAGATATTATACCATCCTTCTCACAGACCAAAACCTCAAGTTATATTCTCTTATTTTCTTTGAAAGTACATCCAACCTGATGTCATTCTTTACCACACTTCCTTTAACTACTGTAAAATTCCATGCCTCCTCAGAACTCCTCAGGCAATGATTTAATTAGTGCTATTTGTTTTCTTTGTTTGATTTTTTTTCTTAAAGTGCACAAACAGCATCAGTTTTACCTCCCGGTTTCTCTGTGCACATCAGCTGCTGAGGATCCATGCAGTTCAAGAGGGCTATATCAGGTTTAGATTTCACCTTCCCCTTTACTTGCGATAACAACTCTGGCATCAAGTATATGATTATTGCCTGTTTCATAAAAAGAACTGAGATAATCTTATCTCATAAACCATTTAGGTTGTAAAAGACCCTGAAGATCATCGAGACCAATCATTAACCTAGCACCACCACATCCACCACTAAACCATTTCTCTAAGTGACATGTCTACATGTATTTTAAATACCTACAGGGATGGTGCCTCAACCACTACCCTGGGGAGCCTGTTCCAGTGCTTGACAACTCTTTCGATGAAGAAATTTTTCCTGATATTCCATCTAAACCTTCCCTGGGGCAACCTGAGGACATTTCCTCTTGTCCTATCACTTGTTATCTGGGAGAAGAGACCCACACCCAGCTGGTTACAACCTCCTTTCAGGGAGTTATAGAGAACGATAAGGTCTCCCCTCAGCCTCCTTCTCCCCAGGCTAAACAAACCCAGTTCCCTCAGCTGCTCCTCTTAAGACCTGAGCTTGAGACCCTTCACCAGCTTTGTTGCCCTTCTTTGGACACACTCCAACATCAAAACTGAACATGGCACTCAAGATGCAGCCTCACCAGTGCTGAGCACAGGGTGATGATCACTTCCCTAGTCCTGCTGGCCACACTATTCCTGATACAAGCCACGATGGTGTTGGCCTTCCTGGCATTCTTGAAGCAGTGTTTTGTTTTTCACAATATGTATCTATTAAGATAAGTATTGCTGTACTGTATTTGACATTCAAAAATGACCCTTGATATCAAAGCATGGGAAGAAGCATGTAAAACAGGCCAGAACAATTATTCCAAATATGATCCAAAAGCAGAATCTTTCTTGAGCAGAGCCTGGAGAATTTTTGTGATTTGCAAATTGCTTTACATGAAGATTTTTAAAACATAAGCAAAATAGGCTATCTTCCATAGCTTTCAAAATTGAAAGGCTATTTCTACATTTTGTAGCGAAGTGCATTCTGTCATGGCTTCATTTCTGTGATGCATTTTCACATAGCAAGACAAGTCAATCTAATCACCTGCTCCTTACTGCCAAATTTTCTGTTTCTCCTCTATCTCCCTCTCTGTCAAGTCCCAACAATACACTCCTTTCAGCTTCCAATGCATCATTCTGACTAGTACCAGAGGCAGGAGACAGATAATTCAGTTCACTAGCTGGCAAAAAAGTAGCACACAAAAAAAAAAAGAACAAGTATTTTTCCAGGTTAATGAAATGTATTACTTACAGAAAGATCTGGTGAGCACCAGAGTCAGAGCAAGAAAAGTGTCAGAACTATGCAGCTAAGAAAAAGGTGAAGGCAGAGCCACACCTCCACTTTCATGTGCTACTGAGTCAGAATAATTTTGTTTCCTTAGGAATAGAATGGCTACTATATTGTCTGATAGCACTGGAATACAGCAAGCTGTTATTATTAGAAAGGCTTTGCATGTGTTATAGGTGGCTTATTTTTTTTGCTCAAGCAACAAACAGTGAAAATGAAGATTTGCATGCCCCATAACCTGCATCCACAACAACATGAAACCCTCATTCTAAAGAATATATATTAATGACAGTAATAGACAACATCAAAGCACATCCAAAAATATATTACTAATTTAATCCTATCTGTTGATGGATAAGCTTTCAGTGGTGTGGAGATCACTTTGGACCCGGTAAATTGTTTTCTTTGCACTGGATTTAAGGCAAACTTTCTCTTATACCTTAATGAACAAATATGATAATAGCCATAGAAGGGTCTTTCAGAATTTCTTACTGCAACAGACCACCAAATAATCAGCAGTCCAATACAAAAATTACAGATACTCTGCATGTTTGAAGTAGGTGGCTGTACTGGCTAAGCACATCTCTGATGTGGTGGAAAAATCATAGAATCATGGAATGGCATGGGTTGGAAGGGTCCCCAAGGATCACAGAGTTCCAACCCCCCTGTCACAGGCAGGGACATCAACCGCCAGGCCTGGATCCACTCCAGGTTGCCCAGGGCCCCATCCAACCTGGCCTTGAACACCTCCAGGGACGGGGCATCCACCACCTCTCTGGGCAGCCTGTTCCAGCACCTCACCACTCTCTGTGTAAAAACCTTCCCCCTAATATCCAATCTAAACCTTCCCTCCTTTAGCTCCAATCCCTTCCCCCTTGTCCTGCCATTGTCTATCCTTTTATAAAGTTGATTCTCTTCCTGTTTATATGCTCCTTTCAGGTACTGGAAGGAGTACCTTCCAGTACCAATGAGGTCCCCTCCGCAGCCTTCTCTTCTCTAGGCTGGAGAAGCCCAGCTCCCTCAGCCTCTCTTCATAGGGGAAGTGCTCCACCCCTCTAATCATCTTTGTGGCCTCCTCTGAACCCTGTCCAACAGTTCTACACCTTTCTTGTATTGGGGCCCCAGATCAGGACAGTCACAAAATGTTTCAGTGACTCCAGAAAGTACCTATAATGATTTTTAACAAGCATTTGTGAGCTGAATAAATGAAATCGAGAAATATGACTCCTGGAATCTGAGAGCAACATGCCACTGCTTCAGACATGATACTGGAATAATCATTGGTGAGGCATTGGAAGGTTGCCCAGAGAAGCTGTGAATGCCCCCTCCCTGGAAGTGTTCAAGGCCAAGGTGGGTGGTTCTTTGAGTAACCTGGTCTAGTGTTTAGGGTCTGGTCCTTGCCCATGGTGCAGGTCGGTTGGAACTGCATGATCTTTAAGGTCCCTTCCAACACAAACCATTCTATGATTCAATCATATATTTATTCAAATCAAGAATGTGACAAACCCCCAGGCTTCTCTTTTTCCTCTGAAATGAGGAAGACACTTAAGACTGACCAAATCTCTTTTTTTTGCCCCCTTGTATGGTGATACAGACCAACTCTGATACCAACCAAAGACTGCACACTTTATTTTATTGTGTGTAATGTCAGAAGGTTCTCCAGACTGGGACTAGAGTTGTAGTAATGTTGTAGGAATTCAATTTCATATCCCCTCTTCATCTGAATGTGTTTGCCTGAAGCAAGGATAGTCCAGGTAGAGCGGTATCAAGCAATGATACCAGAAATGATCAAAGGTATTGCAGCTGAGAACAGGCTTCAAATAGGAAAAGAGTCCTCAGAGGGGAAATAAAATTTGCTCTGTCTAGGACAAAGGAAAAGAATGACCAGATGGCATAGCAGTTGTTTAAAGTGTGGGGTTTTCGCCCTTTATTTGCAGGTTTTGTTAGCTTGTGTTGGTAATAAGAAGATACTCTTTCATCGATGACTTGCAGCACACTCTCATTCTGTGGCTGGAGTATAGCTGTCCCTATGAGGATCCAGTACCCAGCAGTCATCAGTGTAGGTAAAACCTACATTGTTGTTTGAAGTTCCTTGAGAATCCCACAGAGACTGCTAGGATCAGTAGAGCATAGTAACAGCAATTCCCATTGCTATAGAAGCTATAGCAGTTGCATCTAAAGCAGCCTGAAAAGAAATCTAGGAGAAGACAAATTGACTCTCATATTAAAATGAATTTTCATTTATCTCTGTACTCTAATGGCAACTTATGAATAATATACTCTGTTTCAGGCCAATTTAGCATAGTCAATTTCAGTACTGCTGCTGGATCATTTGAAATGATCACCTGAAGGTGCAATGTTAAACATTAATTCCCAACACAGAGGTACATGCTTCATTTTCTTTGGAAACAAGCAGCTTGTCTTTTGAGACCTGCTAACTTGTAACCAATAGAAATACCAATACTTGGTGAACTTCTAGAGAGACAGGGAAGCAAGAATAACATTATGTAACTTATACTTGTCGCAGGAAAACTTTTCTACATCATTTAATGAATATTAATCATAAATTCTGTCTTTCTATGCTCCTGTGCTGCCCAGCGCAGCAGAGTATGATTCAAACTAGGCCTTTTTGGTGTTACAAATAAACAAATAAATTATTTGGTACATTTTTCTGATGGTAGCTAAATAGTCTGTCTTTTCACTCCATCCACACTGCAATTTAGAAGCAACCAAACACAACGTGTAGAACAAAGTCTCTCTGTTACCTAATACATTCATAGCAGAATGAAACTGTACAGCTCAGTTAAATAGTACTTTTGCAGGTTATTGTGGAAAACTGAGCCATCAAAATCTGTATTTTTTTCAGTTTGCTTAAAGAAATTTCATTACTAATTGTATTTTCAAATGTAATATAAATATTACATCTTGATTTTAATTTTATTTCAACAATTACAAACAGTTGCAGCAAGATTTGCTTATATGAGCAGTGTTCTGCCTGTGATCCCAGGCCCTATTCACTGATTACTGTTCAGCCTGGTGTACAAATGCAAAGTTATTAGTACACATCTACGCTTTTTATGTAATATGTTCTATGAACCTTTGAAAGACAAGTGGAGAAGCCTTAGTTAAAATGAATAAATAAGTAATCCTTTTTATAGCACCCTGTCTTCAAAGCACAGCTTCCATTAACTAACTCAGTGCTCAATTAAGCAAACCAGGCTTCTGAGAAGCACTTATGTTATGACTTCCCTTAAAAAAAAAAAATTCCCCAGTAATCTTGATGTTCTTGTTTGATACAGATACGAGAAGTGGTAGAAAATTTTCTGTGAACATGGTAGGGGTTTGCTAGAAAAATTGGAGGAAAGNGATATAGCTGATTTTCCACTGCACATTCTACTCCAGTGGCAGGGAACATGCAGGTTTAACTTAATTCTACGTCAACATGTATTAATTCAGGCTCTGCACCTGCATTTTTCTTCGAGGAGGGATTTATAAATGTTTAGGATGCTTAGTCAGTAACAGCACTGCTCTCACAAAAGTCATGTTGCTGAAATGGAAGGAGAAGGTGAGCTCGGGAGACAGTTTTTTGCAAGGTCTTTTT
>VZTU01015199.1:642-17054 GCA_013400835.1 Zapornia atra
CCCCAGCTGGAGTCCTGTGTCCAGAGCTGGGGCCCCCAATACAAGAAAGATGTGGAACTGTTGGAGAGGGGTCAGAGGAGCCACGAAGATGCTCAGAGGGCTGGAGCACCTGCCCTACAAAGAGAGGCTGAGGGAGCTGGGCTGGGTCAGCCTGGAGAAGAGAAGGCTGTGGGGGGACCTCATTGCAGCCTGCCAGTCCCTGAAGGGAGCAGAGGAACAGGAGGGGAATCAGCTTTTTAAAAGGGCAGATAATGACAGGACAAGGGGGATGGAGTGAAGCTGAAGGAGGGAAGGGTTAGATTAGATATTAGGGGGAAGTTTTTTACAGAGAGGGTGGTGAGGGGCTGGAACAGGCTGCCCAGAGAGGGGGTGGATGCCCCATCCCTGGGGGTGTTCAAGGCCAGGTTGGATGGGGCCCTGGGCAACCTTGTGTAGCTCCAGGCCTGGAGGTTGGTGGCCCTGTCTGTAGCAGGGGGTTGGAGCTCTGTGACCCTTGGGGTCCCTTCCAACCCATGCCAGTCTATGATTCACCTGTGTTAGGATGGACACACTGAGGTTCTTCTCACTGGCTTCATCAATGAGATGAACAAGCTCCTCATAGGGGATTGGGCTGGGGAGGGAACAAATGCAGAGTGGGTAAGAGGCAGCAGAGCAGCCCTGCATCCCTCCTGGTCTCACAGCCCAGAGAGGAGATGCACAGGCTGGGAACAACCACCCAGAGCCACTCCTGCCCACAGGCCCCAGAGCAATGGGCTCACACCAAGCCCTAGCCCAGCCCATGCAGGGAGGGAGAGGTGCCACACTTACGTGGAGATTGTCTTCTCACGTGGCTCTGGGGGCAACCCCACTGTCAAGTGCTTCTGGTGGGACAGGAGGTCAGTGCAGGCCTGGGGGACAGGAAGGGCCGATCTCAGGCATCACCAGCAGCGCAGCGTTTGGAGCCCCAGCACACGGCAGAGGGAGACAGAGCTGAGACAGCCAGACTGCCCCCTCACCCTGCTCCCTCCTCCCCAGCAGAGCTCGGGCTGCTGAAGCCCAGGTGCACAGCTCTCACCTCATCCAGGGCTTCCACCTTCTTCCTGAGGATGCCGGAGGTGTAGCGGATGAGGGCCCACTGCCGCGTGTCGCCCACGCGCCCGTACAGCTCGGCCAGCAGCTCCCTGACGGTGGGGCCGGGCTCGCTGCCCAGCCCCGTGTGCCACTCGGGCCCCCTGCAAAGGACACGCTGGGTCACAGCCAGCACTCACCCTCTGGCAGCTCCCTGGGGCGTCCCCTGGCTGTGCAGGGCTGCGCTGCCCCTGCTCAGTGAGCTCGTCATACTTGAGGATGTGGAGCAAATAGAGGATGTCTGCTTGCTCCTGCAGCGTGGGGCAGATGCACAGCTGGTCCACCAGTGCCTTGCAGTCCACGTTGCCATCCTCACCACGGGGCAGGTTCACCTCTGCATGGAGCGTGTGGCTCTGTGGGAAGGGAGAGCCATGCTCCTGGTTAGCACTGCCAGCATGCCACACTAGGGGGGGTCTGGTTATAGAGGCAGGGCTATACATCCATGGGTATCACCCCTCACCAAACAGCAAGCCTTCCCACGCAGCCCAAGGATGATCTGGCCCTAGCTGAAAGGGTGACACCACTCAGCCAGTCCAGGAAGGACAGGGCTCACCTTGACATCCACGTCCTGCTGGTGGGGTGAACTCAGCAGCTTGACTGACTGCTGGGATGCCTGGAAGATCTTGCTGGGCACGTACATCCCAACATCTAAAAGAAAGGCAATGTCAGTGCAGACACTTATCAACCCCCAACTACCATTGCTGTGCCCCAAGTCACCTCACACAGCTCCCCAGCAGCCCCTGTTGAGAAGCTTGCTGTGGGAGAGCAGCCCCTGCCCACCCTGTTAGAGCAATGCTGGAAGGAGCTGCCATCTGTTGTTGTTCTGCACTTTCCATGAGGACTGCACAGCCCCAACTACAAGATACTCCACAGCCAGGACTAACCTGATGGACATTTGCCCAGGCAAAGCAATGGAGGGAGGTGACTGTCCCTCTCTGCTCTGCCCTGGGGAGGCCCCCGCTGGAGTCCTGTGTCCAGAGCTGGGGGCCCCAATACAAGAAAGATGTGGGGCTGTTGGAGAGGGGTCAGAGGAGCCAAGAGGATGATTAGAGGGCTGGAGCAGCTGCCCTACAAAGAGAGGCTGAGGGAGCTGGGCTGGGTCAGCCTGGAGAAGAGAAGGCTGTGGGGGGACCTCATTGCAGCCTGCCAGTCCCTGAAGGGAGCTGATAAGCAGGAGGGGATTCAACTTTTTAATAGGGTAGACAATGGCAGGACAAGGGGGATGGATTAAAACTAAAGGAAGGAAGGGTTAGATTAGATATTAGGGGGAAGTTCTTTACAGAGAGAGTGGTGAGGGGCTGGAACAGGCTGCCCAGAGAGGGGGTGGATGCCACATCCCTGGGGGTGTTCAAGGCCAGGTTGGATGGGGCCCTGGGCAACCTTGTGTAGCTCCAGGCCTGGAGGTTGGTGTCCCTGCCTGTGGCAGGGGGGTTGGAGCTCTGTGACCCTTGGGGTCCCTCCCAACCCAGACCAATCTATGATTCTATGATAAGCCTGGGCTGTCCCTCAGTCCATGAGACCCCCAGCATCCCACAGCTGGGAAAGCTCCCAACGCGCCTCAGCCTCACCCCCAGGCCTGAGCAGAGCTGCTGAGGGTGCTGCAGTTACTCACTCTGGACATGAAGGTCCTTGGCCTTGGATGCCAGGGCCATGAGGTCGCGGGTGGTGTGGACGGCCGCCCGGAAGCGGCTTATCCCTCCCTGCTGGGCCGTGGGCGGGAGGCTGGACTGGGGCTCCGTGCGCTGCAGCAGGTGGTCCAGGTACTGAGCAACCTCATCGTATGTGTCAGCTGGAAGAGGAGGCAGAGGAGGCAGGGTTCAGCTGCTTTGTGCCAGGGCACCCCCAGACAGCTCCCCAGCTGTGCCTTGGCAAGGGCAAAGCTCTGCTGACTGCACACAGCAGCACGTGGCTGGTGCTGGCAGCCAGGCTCCAATGCTCCAGCGCTGCCTGCTGGGGCCAAACTGGGGCTCCCTCTGAGTCCCCCCTGGATGAAGGGAGCGATGGGGCTGCAGCGTGTGCCTGCTCCAAGCCTGCAGGAGAACAGCAGGGTCTGCTCAAACCCTGTGGCAAAAACCTCACCCTCTGTCTCTCTGGGGGAAGGGGGGACACAGCTGGGGGCAGCCTGTGCAAGGAGACCACCCCAGCACACCAAGGGCCTCATTTCAGCAGGACTCCAGCACAGGAGCAGAGCAGGGTGGGGTTTGCAAGTTATTTCTCATTAGAAATTACCAGTTAGTTCAGATGGGGAGTTACAGCTCCTGCCTTCTCTTTGGCCATCCCCCAGCAGGTCCCAGCACCACACTGGGAACACCAGAGCCACCCTTCACTAACTGTGGCAAGAAAGAGGGTGCTCAGAGGCCACATCTCTGTCAGCAGGGAGATTAATGGTGCTGCCCAGAGAAGGGGATGCCCAAGGGCAAGGGTGAGAGGTGCCCCATGCCAATGCAATGCAATACAACACAGAGCCATCAATACACTTCCAGCCAGTGGGCCAGGGCAAAGCCTTGCTGGTCTCCAGCTGGCAGACAAGCTCTGTGGTGTGTCTGCTCCAGGAGGTGAACTGCAGACTGCATCCAAGGCCAACACCACGGAGGGGATGCCTCCTGCCAGTGCCAGAAGGCTCAGCTGGAGTTCCCCAGGTATGAGGCTTGAGAACATCCTGCCCAGCCACAGTGTCTGACCACAGGGAAAACCTGAGTATCATCTAGCTGCTGTAGAGAGGTGAGGCAGGGCCTGTCTCCCATTGGGGATGGGAGGAAGCAGAACCTTTGGAGCAGCTCAGGTGCAGCCTGCAAGGTGACTGCAGGCAAAGCAAGTAGGGCAAGAGAAGTATGCAGTCACAGCAGTGCATTGGCTACAGGAGCAGCAGCAGCAGAGCAGACTGATGGGAAGGCCAGGAAGGTGACCAAAACTAGGGTCACATACCCAGGCCTGCTTGCAAGGGGAGCAGCAGAACTTGGACCCCACCACGGTCTCAGGACAAGGTGGGTCCATGATGCTGTGGTGGGCCAAGGACCTCCCATGCACCCAATCCACAGCAGCAAGGCCTCAACCAGCACCCACTGGAACAGCTCTGCCCAGGGCCAAAGGCTGTGGGGACAGAGATTGCTTGGGGACACAGTGGATCTTCCCCACCATCTTGGGCACGGTACCATCATTTTCTGCTCTGTCAGCAGGTCACAGGAGGGGATCCTCCCCCTCTGCTCTGCCCTGGACAGGCCCCACCTGGAGTATTGTGTCCAGTTCTGGGCTCCCTGGGATAAAAAAGACAGGGATCTCCTGGAGAGAGTCAAGAGGAGGCTATGGAGATGATAAAGGGCCTGGAGCATCTCCCCTGTGAGGACAGGCTGAGTGAGCTGGGACTGTTCAGTCTGGAGAAAAGAAGACTAAGGGGGGACCTACTTAATGTTTATAAATATCTTAGACATGGGATGCAGGGGGAATTGGCCAGCCCCTTTCCAGTGTCTGTGGGGACAGGACAAGGGGCAATGGCTGCAAATTGGAGCACAGGGAGTTCCACGCCAGCATGGGAAGACCTTTTCCCCAGTGAGGGTGAGGGAGCCCTGGGACAGGCTGCCCAGGGGGTGTGGAGTCTCCTTCTCTGGAGATATTCAAGACTCATCTGGACACCTCCCTGTGCAATATGAGCTGGGGAGCTGCTTTGGCAGGGGGGTTGGACCCCATGAGCTCTCAAGGTCCCTCCCAACCCCTGTGATTCTGTGATCTGTGTACCAAAGCTCCTCAGCTAAACCCTCCAAGCAGAGGAAAGGTTGCCAAGCCTTCATCCCTTCCCCACAAAGCAGCCTACAAAATCAGAGCAGCTCATTGCAGAGCATCCTCTGCGCTCTCCACACCCACCAAGCGGCAGCCCCGCTTGGCTGGGACACCCCTCTGGCAAAGGGGGGGGGAGCTACACCTCATACAGTACCACCCCAATGGTGTCACCATGAGCACCACCCAGCCCAGGTTAATTGATGGAGGGTCAGATGGGAACAGAGACATGGTGAAAACCTAAGCACATGAGGAACACAACGGTGGACGCTGGCAGGGAGGTTGTCAGTTAGGGGTGAGTTTGGCATTTGCCAGCCCACAGCAGCGACTGGCCTGTTGCCCCTTACCATCCTCTGCCATTTGCAAGCCATGCAGCCACTCCTCAGCGTCTAGCTCCTCAAAGCTGCCAATGCTGAGCTTGGAACTCTTGGCAAAGCCCTTACCCTCTGGCCCAGGGTCCATAAAGCTGAGGTGTGTCCGGCACGACGTTGTCAGCAACTCCGACAACTTACCCGTCTGGATCCTGGGCGAGAGGAGGGGAGGTCACACAGGGAGCAAGGGGGAGGCAGGACCCTTGGCTTTGCCTCCTGGATCCACTGCAGGCCCTTCAGCAGGGAGACACGCTCACCCAGGAGTATACACACACCCCAGCATCTGCTTTGGCTGCCTGCAACTCCTTCCAGCCACAGGCAGGCATGGTAGAGCTGCCCAAAAGCTATTAGAGGGTTCCTGCAGCCATGGATGTGACAGCACCAAGAGGTATCAGGACAGGCTGGGGGATGACCTGCTGGAGAAGAGCTCTGTGGAGAAGGACCTGGGGGTCCTGGCTGATGACAGGTTGGCCATGAGCCAGCAGTGTGCACTGGGGGCTGAGAGAGACAATGGGATCCTGGGGGGCATCAGGAAGAGTGTGACCAGCAGGTCGAGGGAGGTGATCCTCCCCCTCTACTCTGCCCTGGTCAGGCCCCACCTGGAGTATTGTGTCCAGTTCTGGGCTCCCTGGGATAGAAAAGACAGGGACCTCCTGGAGAGAGTCCAGAGAAGGGCTACGAAGATGATTAAGGGCCTGGAGCATCTCCCCTGTGAGGACAGGCTGAGTGAGCTGGGACTGTTCAGTCTGGAGAAAAGAAGACTAAGGGGGGACCTAATTAATGTTTATCAATATCTTAGGCAGGGGATGCAGGGGGAATTGGCCAGACCCTTTTCAGTGGTCTGTGGAGACAGGACAAGGGGCAATGGCTGCAAATTGGAGCACAGGAAGTTCCGCACCAACATGGGAAGAACTTTTCCCCAGTGAGGGTGAGGGAGCCCTGGGACAGGCTGCCCAGGGGGTGTGGAGTCTCCTTCTCTGGAGAGATTCAGGACTCATCTGGACACCTCCCTGTGCAATATGAGCTGGGGAGCTGCTTTGGCAGGGGGGTTGGACCCCAGGAGCTCTCAAGGTCCCTCCCAACCCCTGTGATTCTGTGTGATTCTGTTTGTCCTCTCTCACTTCTCCTCTGCTGGGACTGTACCCCTGGGGTGCACTTCCAGCCTCGCACATGCCAGTGTCTCCTCCACAGCTTGTTCCCCAACAGCCAAGGCTGAGGCCTGGCAGGTACCCTGACAGCCAGGCACCACCCTCCTCCCCTCCTGCCCCCCGGGACGCTGAGCTCACCGTGCGCCACCGAAATACCCATCCTGCAGCTTCTGCAGAGTGGCCAGGACTGTGGGGTGCAGGCGGCTGCCAGCTTCATCTGTTGGGGACACAGACACAGGCAGTCAGGCTCTCCCACCCAAAAGGCTCCCCAGAAGGTGACACAGGGCCTGGGGGGGCATTCAGACAGGCCAAAGCACCACAGCACTGGGCAGACCCTCGCTTTACGGGGCGCAGGCAGGCTGTGGCACCCACAGCACCACCCACAAAGGGGAACTCAGGACCATCCAGGCTGCACTCCAGGGAAGCCAGGCCAAGACATGCTCAGGCTCCCAGGATTTCACCAGCAGCACTCAAGCAGCCCACTGCTCTGTCCCCAGCTTTCACATGAGGCAGCAGAGAGGGTGCTGCTCCCAGGGGCCTGAGATACCCCAGCAAAGGGCACACTCCAGACACTAAGGGGATTTGAAGTACATGAGAAGAGTCAAAAGGCCTGAAAGCAGAACAGAGTCCCTTCCCTGCACCAGACACACCTGGAGCTACTCCAGACAAGCCAGCTTTGCTCTGCACCCCTGTGTAGCTCTACTCCTTCTGGTTTGCTGTTTTCCCCTCCCTGCTGTTTAGGAAAGTCTTTGGCAGGTGGTTAGTCTTGGTGAAGACTCAAGATGTGGGAAGAGCCCCAAGAGCACTTTCACAAGGGGATTATTTTTTTGGAATTGCTCCCAAAAGGCCTCCCAACAAGCCCAGCCCAGAGAATGAACACCTCTGTACCAGCAAACACCCCTGGAGATGCAGGCACTAGTGCTTGGCAGGCAGTCCTGCCAGCTGCCAGAGCACCAGCTAACTCAGCGTGGCTCCTTTGAGCAGTGAGGTGTCCCCAGGTTGCTACTGGCTGTCCCAGCACAGTGTGTCCCCATTGCTGAGACAGTGCCACATCTGCCCACCCTGTTCCTCCCACAGAGGCTGCCCCCCAGGGCTGGCTGCCCCCCAGGGCTGGCTGCTGTAGCCTGATGCCTTGCAAGGCCAGAGGAGCCATACCCAGCATGGTGTGGGAGATGGGGAAGGTGATGGTTGGTCGCCCAGTCATCCTCCAGCGACTGCAGAGGTAGGAGAGGTCTGTCCTCAGCATCTCCACAATCATCTTGTTGTCAAGAGCCAAGTAGAACTGCTGTTGGTCTATGAACTGCAAGGAGAGCAGGAGGTGTGAGCAGGCCTTCCCACAGCCAGGTCCCTGTGGTGCATCGCCCCCCAGTCCCCCCAGTCTTCCCACAGGTGCTCAGCCAGGCCAGTCACACTGTGCACTGGGGGGAGATGGGCCTTTGCACCACTGCTCACCCCTCCCTACCTGTAGCTGTTGATACAGACTCATGCCCCAGGGCAGCCACTGTCCACTAACAGCTACAACTCAGCAGCAGCATCACCCAGCCCCTGCACAGCCAGTCCCTGCTGTGCCTGTGCCAGGCAAATACACCCTCCCCACAGTGCCAGGCTGGCAAACCTGCTTGTCCCTGCACTGTGCTGGACAGAGGGACCCCTGTCCTGCCATCTGCCTCCTCCTGGTGTCCTCACCAGGGGGAGCAAAGAGATTTTCATCTGACACTGATCATCAGAAGGCTGAAACCATCTCCATCCAACAGGCACAGCCAGAGCCACCACCACTGCTGCTCCACACCACAGAGCTGGGGCTGCTCTGCCCTCCTGGGCTGTTTACCAGAGGGTGTTGGGACCACCCTGGGAATACCACAAGCACTCAGCCAGGGGAGAGAACTCCCACCCAGTTCCAGATCACCTGAAAGCTGGGAATGAGCCTGGGCAATGCCACCCACCTGAGGGGTGAAGGTGAAGATGTTCTTTCTGATGGTGTAGAGCTTGGAGGTCCCAAGGACACCCATATGCCTGTAGGGCCGTCCTGTCAGGCACATCTGCTTGTTGCGGCCTAGGGGGACAGGAAGAGGGGTCAGTGTCAACCTCACAGAGGATGCAGGAGCACAGACAGGTCCCTGTGCTACCAGAGAAGCCTGGTTTGGGGTTGGTGTACCCCAGGACAGGACCCTGTGCTGAACTGACACAGCTCTAGGGTGAGCAGCACTCTGGGGCTAGAGACACCCAGACCCTCCCCAGGGACCCCTGCTGAAACAGGGACATACAGCCAGCCCTGACCTCCTCAACATGCCCCAACTCCAGGTCTTTGGGGATGTCAGAAGCTGTGGCAGGGCCAGGGTTTCCCCCTGTACAGGGCTGCCCTCCCAAAGCTGAGAGCTCCACGAGGGTTCCCATTGCTCCTGGGCTACTCCCAGAGCCCAGGATGGCACAGCAGCACCCCTGGTCATGTCAGCTCTCCTGGCAGCTGCCAGGCTGCTCCCCTGCCCCTCTTGCCCATGTCACACTTGGCCTTTTGGTGGCTTAAATTAGTCAGCATGCACAGCCTACAGTGGATCAGGTTTCTCCTTTGGCCCAGGCTGGGTCTCCAGCTCCTGAACAACAAGCCCCATGCCCAGGGGACTGCAGCATCAAGGAGTTAAGTGTGCAGAGCTGTGGAGCACACCCTCCCCTCACAATCAGCACTGCCAAACCTCCAACTGCCATCCAGCCTGAGCTACAGGCACACTCAGCCAGGGACTGCCAGGAGACCCTCCTCTGGAGTCTGGCTTGTCTCCCTCATTGAGATGTGGGTACATGAACAAAAGCTGAGCTCCTACCCACCCCAGGTCCATCCTATGTGGACCAGAGCCTCTGCCTCTCCCTAGGGCAACTATGAAACTGCAACAGCAAAGCTTCACCCCTTCCAGAATCAGTACTGCCTGCCACTCCCATCCCACTGCACACAGCCAGCTTCCCCAAGCCAGGAATGGGTGACAGAGCCCTCAGCCAGGCAGGGAGCAGCAGGGCAAGACACCAGCAGCTGTAAGAAGGAGTGTGAGGGGCTGGAACAAACCCTCCTGCACCTCCCCCTCTCTGCAGGAGCAGGGAGCCCAGCTCACCCAGCCGGGCGTAGATGTGGCTGAGGATGCGAGCGGGCTGCACTCTGATGGGGTAGACATCTGCCACCGTCTCCACATCGATGCCTTCCTGCTTCAGGACAGCCTTGATGCCCTCTGTCTCTGCCAGGATGCACACTGTGGAGGAGGACAGGCTCAGCATGGCAAGGGCACATGGGTGTGACAGCACTGCCCCCGGCCTTTGGGGACACGTAGAAGGTGCCACATCATGTAGAGGTGGCTGCCCTGGGTGCCTCTGGAAACCAGTTCCCACTGCAGAGGTATGGCTTGCTCCTCCTAACTCTCTCTTCACCCAAGCCTTCCTCACTGAGCAGCAGCAGGACAGTTTTCAGGCCTGGCAGAGGTCAGTTTTCAGGTCTGGCAGGCCTGCAGCAGGTGGCAAGGCAGGGTGGGGTGAAGGGCCTGTACCCCCTCTTACACCCACCTTGCCACAGCTGAGATCCGGCTGGCACCCAGCAAAGCCACCCCCATGAACTCCACACAGGCAAAGACCCCAAGCCCACCAGCAACAGTCCCTTTCCCTCACCTTGGACCACCACATCTGGCTTGGGGACAGTTGCAAACCGGCGGTTGAGGGGATCTATCTCACCAGGAGCCAGAAACCCCTGAGGGAAAAGAGGAATGAGGAGGTGAATGCTTTGGGGGCAGAGCAGAATCATAGAATCACAGACTGGGCTGGGTTGGAAGGGACCCCAAGGGTCACAGAGCTCCAACCCCCCTGCCACAGACAGGGACACCAACCTCCAGGCCTGGAGCTGCACAAGGTTGCCCAGGGCCCCAGCCAACCTGGCCTTGAACACCCCCAGGGATGGGGCATCCACCCCCTCTCTGGGCAGCCTGTTCCAGCCCCTCACCACTCTCTCTGGAAAAAACTTCCCCCTAATATCTAATCTAACCCTTCCTTCCTTTAGTTTTAATCCATCCCCCTTGTCCTGCCATTATCTGCCCTTTTAAAAAGTTGAATCCCCTCCTGCTTATCAGCTCCCTTCAGGGACTGGCAGGCTGCAATGAGGTCCCCCCACAGCCTTCTCTTCTCCAGGCTGACCCAGCCCAGCTCCCTCAGCCTCTCTCTGTAGGGCAGCTGCTCCAGCCCTCTGAGCATCCTCGTGGCTCCTCTGACCCCTCTCCAACAGCCCCACATCTCTCTTGTGTTGGGCCCCAGCTCTGGACACAGGACTCCAGCTGGGGCCTCCCCAGGGCAGAGCAGAGAGGGACAATCCCCTCCCTGTCCCTGCTGCCACCCCTCTGCTGATGGAGCCCAGGATCCCATTGGCCTTGTGAGCTGCCAGAGCCACTGCTGGCTCATGTTAAGTCTCTCATCCACCACAATCCCCAAGTCCTTCTCAGCAGGGCTGCTCTCCAGGAGCTCTTCTCCCAGTCTGTATCTGTGTCTGGGATTCTTCCAGCCCAAGTGCCACCCCTGACCCTTGGCAGTGTTGAACCTCATTAGGTTCCCCTGTCCCATCCTTCCAGCCCATCCAGACCCCTCTGGATGGCTCCTGTCCTTCTAGGGTGTCACCCACACCACTCAGCTTGGTGTCATCCCCAAACTTGCTGAGGGTGCCCTCAATTCCATGAGTGCCCCCTCAGCAATGGGTGATGTCTGTGGGCAACCTATTTTTAATAGCTCCTGGGGCAGTGGGCAGGTGGCACCTTCCCCCCCCCAACAGTAGGTGGCCCTTTCAGAGCTCACAGCCCTCCCCCATCACCAGGGATCTGTACCTCAGCCATCAGGCAGCCCAGGATGTAGAGGGACTGTCCCCACATGAGTGGCAGCTTGCCCATAGGTATCCTGTCCACAGTGTGGGGGTTCCTGTACTCCTCATCCACCTGGAAGAGAAACCAGGAGGTCAGGAAGGGATCCATAGCTGAAGGAAGCATCATCACTGCAGTTTGAAGCTCAGCAGCTTAAGGCTCAGAACAAGAGCCTGAGAAAGCATTTGCCACAGAGGGACTGACCCATCCTGGCTATAGATACTCCTCTTCTCCTTGGGACTGCCCCAGCCACCCACACCAGCTGCTCAGCCCACATTTGGGTTCTCAAGATGGGCCATCCCATGTAAACAGCTGACAGTCCCCAGGAGCACCAGGGTGATGCTCTCAGACAGTGGCAGGGACACCATCTCCCCTGGACCACTTGGGCACCAGAAGGCCACTGCTCTCAGCCAGGGCCCACACAAACAACCTCCATCACTGGAGCAGCTCCCTCAGCCCAGGTTCTGGTGTCCAGAGGTCTTTGAGGACTCTGAGTCCAGGCCAGCAGACTGTAAGCAAAGCCCCCTCCTGTGTATGGGGGCAAGAAGAGCAGTTTGTTATCCCCTGTGGCTTTAGGAGAGCTCCAAAAACACTACTGGGTTCCTTTTACATGGGGTTTCCAAGCACTCCATGTGCTGCTTTGCTAATTATTCAGGTTAATTAGGTTTTAACTGTTTATTATCTGGTCATGAGATGTTCCCACTCCCAGCACAGCTCAGGACCACTCACCTTATCCAGAGGGACACTGTACAGCTCTGGCACCAGGCGTACCCCGTGCTGCCCCTTGATGAGAACCCCCTCAAGGGCTTCCCTGTACTCCTGCACCTGAGGAGAGGAGAGAGGGCATCTGTCCCTGGTCATGGCTCCCTACATCCTTGTCCTCCACACCCCCTTGGCCAGGGACTTGTTTCCACTGGCCCAGCAGGTGCTGCCTCCCTTACCTGGTCCATGTTTCCACTGAAAATCCCATCAATGATTAAATAGGCCCAGAAGAGAGGCCACTCACACTCAATGTTCTCAAACAGCTTCAGCTCAGCAGGTTCATAGTAGAGACGGTTGGGGTCCTGCAGGGAGGTCACACAGCAGCACAGGCAGTGGGTGGCACCATCTCCTCAAACTGACAGGGCTCCTACTCCCACCAAGACCCCAGCCTCAAATGCCCTCCCACTCTTCCTCTGTGGATGACAGCAGAGAGTTGAAAAGCAGTTTCACCTCCAAGCATGGCAGCACACAAAAGCTGCCTGCTGTCTCCAGGAGGGACAGAAGCAGCTTTGTGACCTCCAGTGCTGCCACAGAGCCAAGGCCATCAGGAAGGAGCACTCCCTGATGGGCACATCTCCACAAGCCCCCAGCCCTTGGTCAGGGCTTGTGCAGCCCTGGGAGAACAGGGATGAGAGCCCACCTCAGCAGGGCTCCCACAGAGGGCAGAGGTCCCCTCTCTGCCCAGCCTAAGAAGAGGTGCACCCCATCCCCAGGCCTCCAGATGTGTGCAGCCAACCTCCTGCCCATCAGCTACGGCCATCAGTGGGATGTCCCACCTCTATACTGGGCATTTGCCCTGATCCACGACACTGCCTGGGGCTCCTGAGGGCTGTCCCAGTGCTCCCCACCACAGCCCTTTGTGCTGCACCCAGCAGGGGCTCCAAATGCCACCCAGGGCAGGTGCAGCAGGTGTGGGGACACTGACCTCTCTGGGGGTCCTGTACCCATCGCGGAGGAAGCGGCAGCAGCCGTAGCGCCCCTGGAAGGGAGGGAAGCAGGGGCTGAGCAGGAGGCACAGGACACACCTCCCACCCTCAGTGCAGAGACATGCTGGGGTCTCCCCCACCCAAACACCACCCCACCCAGTGCTTAGGCACCATGGTCACAGCCTAAGGCCACAGGAGTGCAGCCCTCCCAGAGGTCACACAGACTGGGAGAGAACATGCCCCCAGCACCCCCTCCCTGAGCCTGTTCTGAGAGAGAAAAGGGCTGCAGCAGTTTGGGGTGCAGCTGCCTCCACCAAAGGGAGAGCCAAGGGCAGAGCTGCTCACCTGCAGCTTCGTGATGATCTCCTGCTTGGTGATTTCCACCAGGTTGCTGTCTTCCACAGCAAACGCTGGGTAGGAGATGACAGAGAGCACACTGGCATCCACCTCCTTGGATGTGGAGGCCCTGGGCAGCATTGAGTGAAGGATGGACTGCACAAGGGGGAAGGAAGGGTGGTTAGGTGGCCAGGCCAGGCACTGTGCACACTGTAACCTCAGCAGATCATACCACAGCAGTGTGAAGGCTGTGCAGGTCTCACCTGGCAGTGCTGCACCTCATCTGACAGCACCTGTATCACTGACTGTGGGCCTCCCTTTGCTCCAAAGAGATCCAGCTCATCCAGTGCCTCCAAGGCAGCCTGTAAGTACCCAAAGCAGCAAGTCCTCCACCACGCTGTTCATCTTTAAGAGCTCTCACCCCATGCCAGGCCCTCTGCATAACACACCACCCAAATGAAAACCCTCCTGTGACTACAGAGCATCCTTGATCAGAACATGACAACTCCAAAGCCACAGGTAACCAGGCCATCACCAGGGTCCTGGACATTTCTGTCACAGACCCCAATTAATTTCTCATGCCCAGTTCAGGCAAAACTCAGGCAAGAGGGGGCACAGTTTTATCCCAACACACAAAGAGAATAGTCTTCCTCCCCAGGAATCAAGCACTGCATGAGGCATTGAGCATCAAGAGTCCAACACAGCCAGCTTTCCCTGGAAGAAGGAGCCAGAACCCAGGCAGCACCCTGCTCACCTTGGCCATGCCGATGGAGCTGGCGTTCAGCTCAGTGATGCCCTGGTTTGTCTTGTCCCCTCGCTCCCATATCCCAAAGTCCTGCACAGAGACACATTGGAGCAGGCAGCAGCTCCCAGCACCCCCAGAAAGCTTCTGAGGGTGGGAGGGACCCAGAGCTGCCCCTAGACATGGGTCCCTTGCACCCCTTCCCCAGCACGGGCTACCCACCGCGGTTTTGTAGGCTGCTTCAATGTAGAACACGAGGTTCTGGATAAAGTTGACTTCATCCAGGCTGTGGATGATGTGGAGGCCTGAAGCAGGGGGGGGAATTCATGTTAGTTGCTTCCAGCCCCCATAGGAAGGGGCTGCAGTGCCAGGCTGGGTGGCTGAGGGGCTTTAACTGGAGGAAAAGGGGGATAGGGGGGGTAATATCAGGGCTGTGACGAGCAGCACGGTGACACACCAGGGTTGGAGGGATGGGGTGATACTAAGGACCTTCAGCCTGTTGCTCTGAGGTGTGCAGCAGGCAGCTGCACAGGCAAAGTTCTCCAGAGACAAGCCAGAGGCTCCTGATGTAACCAGAGACAACAGGGCAGTCTCCATGTGACACCCTGGGGGAACAAAGGGGTGTCCATCATGCCCAGGTGTGGTGACAGGGCCACCAACTGAAGTGCCTCTACACAAACACACACAGCACAGGCAACAAACAGGAGGAGCTGGGATCTACCATGCTACTAGAGAGCTGTGACATCGTGGCCAACACTGAAACATGGGGGGATGAATCCCATGGCTGGAGTGTGGCTCTGGATGGCCACACACTGTTCAGAGGGGACAGGAGAGGGAGGGGTGGGGGTGTTGCCCTCTATGTTAGGAGATGGACATAGTGTGAAGAGATGTCCCTGAAGAATAGTCATGAGCAGGTTGAAAGCTTATGAGGAAGAATTAGGGATCACAACAAGGGGAAGCTTGTGGTTGGGGTCTACTACAGGCTGCCAGATCAAGTGGAGCCTGTGGATGAAGCCTTCTTGCTCCAGCTCCAGAGGCACTGAGCTCCCAGGCTCTCATCCTGCTGGGGGATTCCAACCCCCCTGGCATCTGTTGGAAAAGCAGCATGGTGAGCTGTAGGCAGCACAAGAGACACCTGAAGGACAACTCTCTGAGACAGGAAAGAGCCAGCCCTACTTGAGGGGAAGTGATACTGGACCTGATGGGTCACCAGTGCAAGTGAGCTCATCAGGGGTGTCAAGACTGGAGGCACTCAGGGCTGCAGGGATCATGCACAGGTGTGGGTCACTGTCCCAAGGTGTGTGAACCAGATGAGACCTGTAGACAGGACCCTGGATTTCAGGGAAGCCAACTTCCAGCTCTTCAAGGAGTTAGTCAATAGGACCCCCCCAGGAAACAGCCCTCAAGGACAAAGGGGCAGAACAGAGCTGGCAGATCTTTGAGGATGCTTCAACAGAGCCAAAGAGCTCTTGATTCCCAGGTGTAAATGGGGCAAGGAAGGCAAGAGACTGGTGTGGCTGAGTCAGACTAAAAGGCAAGATGAAGACTTGCAATGATGTGGACTTGCATCCACAGGCAGTGGAAGCAGGGACAGGTATCCTGGGGAAAGTACAGGAGTGCTGCCCAATTGGGTAGGGACCAGGTCAGGAGGGCCAAGGCACAGCTGGAGCTGAACTTGGCAAGGGATGGCAAGAGTCACAGCTCCTACAGGCAGAGACACCAGGAAAGGAAGGTTAAAGACAGCATGGCCCCTGATGAGTGACAATGGTGGTGGCAACACAGGAGGAAAAGGC
The DNA here is from genome assembly GCA_013400835.1 of Zapornia atra. Lineage (NCBI taxonomy): Eukaryota > Metazoa > Chordata > Aves > Gruiformes > Rallidae > Zapornia > Zapornia atra. Next base: position 16,470 of record VZTU01015199.1, read on the forward strand.
TGAGGGGCTCAACAACTTCCTTGCCTCAGTCTTCACTGGTGACCTCTCTCCTCACTGCTCTCAAGTTGCTGGCCCATAAGATGGGGTCCAGGGAGACAGAGTCCCTCCCATGTATGATAAGACCTCTCCCTGCTGAGAAGGACCTGGGGTTCTGGTGGATGAGAAACTGAACATGAGGCAGCAGTGGCTCTGGCAGCTGGGAAGGGCGATGGGATCCTGGGCTCCATCAGCAGAGGGGTGGCAGCAGGGACAGGGAGGGGATTGTCCCTCTCTGCTCTGCCCTGGGAGGCCCCAGCTGGAGTCCTGTGTCCAGAGCTGGGCCCCCAATACAAGAAAGATGTGGGGCTGTTGGAGAGGGGTCAGAGGAGCCACGAGGATGCTCAGAGGGCTGGAGCAGCTGCCCTACAAAGAGAGGCTGAGGGAGCTGGGCTGGGTCAGCCTGGAGAAGAGAAGGCTGTGGGGGGACCTCACTGCAGCCTGCCAGTCCCTGAAGGGAGCAGAGAAACAGGAGGGGAATCAACTTTTTAAAAGGGCAGATAATGGCAGGACAAGGGGGATGGATTAAAACTAAAGGAAGGAAGGGTT
>VZTU01015201.1:0-10732 GCA_013400835.1 Zapornia atra
AGATCATCAAGTCCAACCCGCCCTGCCCCGCCGAAGCAGGTTCCCTAGGACAGGTCTCACAGGTAGACGTCCAGAGGGGACTTGAATATCTCCACAGATGGAGACTACACAACTGCCTTGGGCAGCCTGTTCCAGTGGTCTGTCACCCTCACTGTGAAAAAGTTCTTCCGCATATTGGTGTGCAACTTCCTGTGCTCCAACTTGAAGCCATTGCCCCTTATCCTGTCTCCACAGACCACTGAAAAGAGGCTGGCCACATCCCCCTTTGTCCCACACTTGAGATATTTATAAACATTAATAAGATTCCCTCTTAGTATTCTTTTCTCAAAGCTGAACAGCCTGAGTTCATTCAGTCTTTCCTCATAGGGGAGATGCTCTAGGCCTTTAATCATCTTTGTAACCCTCCGCTAGACTCTTCAGGACATCCCTGTCTTTTTTATACCAGGGAGCCCAGAACTGGACACAATACTCCAGGTGGGGCCTGACTAGGGCAAAGTAGAGGGAGAGGATCATGTCCTTTAACCTACTGGCCATGCTCAATTGGTGAAGGTATTATTAATTTTTGCAGAAAATATTTTCAGCCTAGTTGTAGAAATATGTTGAAATTATCTGATCTAATGATTAGATTTGCAAAGTAATACTCCATTCCATTTTTTTACCACCATAGTGCATTACTATTATACCATACAGTACACTTAATCTCTGTTACAGAAAAAGCTAAACTTAACAATGATTTTAATGTTAATAAGGCTTTTTTTGCACATGACCTAAGAAAGCTTGATTTCAATATTAGAATATATTGGGGTTTATTCTATGAATACTTTAAGCTCTTTTTTTTTTTTTTTTTTTCCCTACCACCATGGAAGAGCAAACTTCTAGAATAGAACAGGTGGCAGGGGATTGAACTAGATTGAACTAGACAGACTTGCCATCTATAGTGAAGAAAATGCAATCAAAGGGAACATGTATCCTCCAGAGTTCGGGCAGAACCAAGATATTCCTGATTCCTGTCAAGGTAGACACTCTTACCTCGGGACAGAATTTTGGCTCTAGATAAGAGGGTACTGGCTAATCGCTGGTTAATCACTGATGAAAATGAAATGACCTTTTCCTTCTCTTTACTCATAATTGTTCCGATTACTGGCTCTAGAGTATTGAAAAGAACTGAATCTTTGAGGCAGACGTAGATTAATTCTTTGGAAAATATGCTTATCTGGAAAAAAATTGTATTGCTTTCCTCAAAGGGAAAGAAAATCATATAATTATTGCTCCTTAAACAAAGTTTAAAGGACTGCTGAAATTCAACACCTTATTCTCATATCTTCTGTGACAATAGAGGACAACTAACATGAGAGATGAAAGTAATTTTTACTTTTTTTTTTTAAGGAAGGATAGTCTAGGCCAGTGTCACAAAACAGTAAATTACTTATAAATTAATGATATATTTTTTCTCATTTTTAATGAATCATTTCAAGAGGTTGTAATTTCTGTTAGTTACAGAACTATTCAATTACCCTAAGCATACCCAAGAGAAAACTGTCAGCAGAAAGTAAATCACGATAGCACACAGAAAAAGATAAGTTATATTCCATTCCTTAACTCCACTCCCAGTCAAGCTTTTTTATACACGATTAATTCCTGCTGCCTAGAATTTAAAAAAAAAATTAAAAAATTCCCCGTCTCATAACTCTGGTCACCAGAATACATGGACTTGATGCTAAACAGTGATCTGGTGAGATTTCTCTGCTAGTTATTTTTTAGTTACTTATGAAATTACATTTTTCATCAGAAACTATAGTGTAATGTTCCAGCACTGGGCTGTGCCTAACTGATCTAATTAAGTCACATTTATCCATTTAGACTATGATTTGGCTTTAGGCCTTGGCACTTCTCTGTGAATGGGTTTTCATTTATCTTTTAAAAGACTTGCAGTTTAGCTGCAGGTCTGGTTTCCATTCTTCACTGATATTTCCAGATTTCACAGATCTGTTTGATACATATAAACTGTGAATTTCAGTGAGTCATCTACAAAGCTGTTTCCTACACATTTCCTCCAGAATCTCTCATAAACAGATGTGTGTTAAATTGCTCAGTATTAATATTGCATGTCTCTTGTACATAAAGACCTCAGGAAATTAGAAACAAAATACAGATGAGCAAAACTAATGTTTCTCAAATTCTGTTTCTGAAACCCGGGTAGATTATTTTTAGCGAAACTCTTGAACAGACTTGTTTATTTTAAGTAATCATTACAATGGTGCTGCAAAGCATCAGTCATAAATATTCATTTCTTACCATTTCCCAAGAAGGTATTTCTACTTCAATTCCTCTTCTTCAGTCTCCAGTGATGCCTTTGGAATTAGAGGATATAGGTACCCTCTCTGCACCAACAATTTAAAGTAACACTGCCATCATTGATGTCCTTCCTTTCTGGTAGGAGAAAACTTTGATGAAACTAGATTTTTTGGATCCAATACTGATTATTCTAAAATACATCAAATGAGAGGAACTGAGTGACCAATTCCCGTTCACTACTGTGAACTCATTTCAGAGCATCTAGCCTCCAACTTCTCTTCAGAAACCTTTGTCCTGAATGTTTCCTCCTTCCCTGGTTCTTCTTACAATTTCACAAACTGCTGGACAAAGCCATGGTCAGCAAATCACTTATACATATGTTTGTTTTCAACATAGGGTAATGGCTCATTTTAGAGAAAAAGAAACCATTCTTTTCTATTTCACTGCATTTAAAAAAATGGTCTGTTCATGGTAAATAAGAATGGGAAAACTCTATCCTCATAGTCCTAAAAACACTTCAAAAATTGCCCATAAACAAATAAACTAAAAAAAAAAAAAAGCTAAAAAAGTCCACTGGCCTTTCAGGAACTATTTCATCTGAGATCAGAACTAAAAGCTACACTGAAGAGCTATTTACACCTTTACATCAATCCATTTGATAAAAGAAGGTGAGAAAAAGAAAATCTATTTCTGCATGTCTGATTCTGAAATAGACATTTTTCTTATAATAAAATTATTTGCTTCATGTCCATTAACTTAATATGTTTGTTTTGCCTCACTGAATGTCAATTCTATTGGTCCAGAGATACAGACAATGAATAGGCACTAAACATGTTCTGTAGCGATCAGTGAGCTTTCTGATACACCTTTATAGAGGAGTGTATTACAGAAAACGTTAAGAAACCCCCAACCACTAACAACAAACTAAAACTCTAAATGCCAAAATTCTAGGACCTTTGACAGTGCATGATTTCTGGTCTGTGCATATCACTTTTAGTTTCTGAGTTTTTTAAAGTTTATTATGAAGAATAAATTTCTCAAGTGGGTAGAGAGCCGAGGAAGACAGAATGTACAAAGTAACCCCCCCCCACCCCCAGTTGCCAGCATCAGCTTCAGCATCATTTCCTTTGCTTATATTGCTTTGCAGCATGGTGTGTTTTGCTAATGAAAGTGCCAGCAGAAACAGCAAAATGAGTTTCAGCATTGTGCCAATGTACTTCAAAGATGATCTGTAAGATCTCTCCCCTGTATTCTAAATATGGGACACCTGGGGGGTGGGGGGAAGGTACAACACATTTTGATAGACAATGCAGTATGTTTATGACAGTGACAAATAGGTATCTGTTCTGCAAAGCTGAGACAATGCTGCGCACTAGACTAAGGTAAAAAATGCATTTTACGCATTTCATCTGATCCTTGTTCAAGTCTGAATGATGCAATGAAGCCTCTACTAAATCTTGTAACCCAAGGTTTTTAAATTAATATAATTGTATCTGATTTTTAGAAGAAAATACAGTTTTCAGATTTGCAACTTTAAAAAGAACACTTGAATGTGTTCGATCTAATTAAATCTGACAGATTTAACTGTAAATCTGACAGATTTTTAACTGTATGTCCTTACTGCACTCAATTAAGAAAACTTTTACCCTTTCTCATAGACTTTTTTTTTTTGCCAATCAGAAAACTTTTGTTATTCAATCAAAATGTATTTATTGCTTTATTAGATAATCAAAACTTTTTAAAATTGCCTGGCTGGTAAGTGGTATATAACCAGTTACAGTTACTCAAGCTAATACCTAAGTGGTATTTCTGTATTGCACAGAATGATAAACCTTAACTTCAAATTGGTTTTACTCTCAGAAACACTTGTTACAGTGTTCTATGGTTAAATACATTTCTGTTCCTGTTCTAAGCTCATTGCTTGACCTTTAATGAGTCATTGTCTCTCTTTTCTTCATCTACAGTCTGCAAAGTGACTAGCTTTTTTTTTTTTCTGTTCTAAACTTTTCAGTGGAAGGACATTCTTTCACTGTATTTTTCTACATCAAAGAGTGTGGAGGTTCCTGGTCTTAGCTGACATATGGCAGCAATGACCTGTTCTGACTTGAATACCTATACTTTCTGTGTAGTCTCCTTTGTTGGTAGATACCAAGTCATATGTAAAAACTGCAGTAAAAAACAACCCAAAAAACCCAATGAAAACTAAAAGCATGTTGACATTGAAATCTAAATATACTTTTCTTTGTTCTGGGTAGCTGGACCCATCATTGTGCAATAGCTGAAATTTTACATGTTTTAAGTGGAATGTTGCCAAACTTATAAATGTCTTGAAGGAAGTCAAGCCATCTAAATTCTTAAAAATAGGGATTTAATTAAATGTTTTCAGGAAGAGTTGGGCATGTTATTATCTAAGTAAGCAAAATTCTGTAAGGTTGGATTGCACTGTTAATGAGACTAACCAAGAAGAATAGCTGTAAAGTCTAATTTTTGTAATACTGTATGAATCATAAAAATCTGATACAGTGTAGTAAATATAAATTGATTCTTCCTTATGGCAATGAAAGTATACTGACCAAATAGTTTTCATCCATTACTAATGTAAAATCTAGCTTGTACAGACACTAATTGATGCCGTTACTTGGACACAGCAGGCACAAACACAAAGACCCACTGCAATGACTTTAATTAAACTGAAACCCTAGAATTAGTTCCTCAAGAATGTGATGTAGAATTCTGATATTAAAAGGTTTCCAGATCCCAGTCCTGCTTCACCTCTGAATATAAATGCTGACAATTAATTGCTATGACAACCACTTTGGTATTAGTTTCTGTGACAATAAACACAAATCCTGGATGAATTATGTATCAAATGCATCTTATAGGCTGTTCTGGGCCTGCTCCTAAGGAAGAAATTACAACGCTTGGTGATAGATAAGGAAGGAAGTGATAGGGGAATCGCTTAAATGACATGCACTATCTTCCCATGTGAACATTCCCAACCTGTAAAAAGACAGAAAAGAATTTGCTTAGATTATGATTAGTGTCTAGGTTACAGTGATACACCGTAACTGTACTTGAACAGCCTTCAGTGTGAGCCAATGAAATTTCATTAACTGTAGTTTGAATAATGCTAATGTCTGGAAGCAGAACTGATAGTGATGGTGCTGGAGGCCTATATATTGCTTTGCCAACAAGCTAGTTATTCTGGAAGTCTATTCTAGATGCCAGTTATTTGGGGATTTAGAATACTTTGATTCTATGTGGCAGCCACATCTATTGAAAATTTTAATCTATTTCAAGGACAGAGTGACGAAGTTCTGCAAGATGCTGTTGATTCCAGATTTCAGTGTATCATTATACACATACAAAGCATAAGTCTTAGCACAGTACCAAAGATGGCAAATCATGAATAACAGATTTAAGATCAAAGTTCCTCCAGAATGCCTGATTTTTCCCAGGTTCCTCTTAAATCCCCTTGAGACAGCCAGCATGACTTCACAGAAGACAAGTCTTGCCTGACCAAATTAGTGATCTTTTATGATGGAGTGACTACAAGGGATGATCCATGGAGGTCACCTATCTGGACTTCTGACATTATCCCCCACAATATCCTTCTCTCTAAATTGGAGATACATGGATTTGATGGATGGACTACTCAGTGGTTGAGAAATTGGTTTGAGGGTCATATCCAGAGGGCAGAGATGAATGGCTCAATATCCAGATGAAGATCAGTGATGAATGGCGTTACTCAGGAGTGCGTACTGGGAGCTGTGCTGTTTAAAATCTATGTTGGTGATATGGACAGTGGGATTGAGTGCATTATCAGCAACTTTGCTAAAATTGAGTGGTGTGATTAACAGGACTGAAGGACACGATGCAGTCCAGAGGGAGCTGGAAAAGTTGAAAAAGGGGACCCATCTGAAGCTCATGAGGTTACATAAGGCCAAGTGCAAGGTCTTGCACATGGGTCAGGAAGCCCCGTGATATCAGTATACACTGAAGGATGAAGGGATTAAGAGCAGCTGTGAGAAGAATTTGGGAGTACTGGTAGATGGAAAGCTGGACATGAGATGACAATGTATGCTTGCAGCCCAGAAGTCCAACTGTAATTTGGGATGCATCAAAAGAAGCATCACTAGCAGGTCAATGAGGTGATTCTGTCACTCTGATGTCATGAGAGCACACCTAGAGAACTGTGTTCAGCCATGGAGTCCTCAGTCCAAGAAAGACATTGACCTGTTGGAGCTAGTCCAGAGGAGTGTCATGAAGACAAATAGAGGGCTGGAGCACCTCTTCTATGAAGACAGGGTAAAAGAGTTGGGGTTGTTTACCCTGGAGAAGAGAAGGCTCTGGGGAGACTTTTTGGCAGCCTTTCAATACTAATAAGAAAGATGGAGACAGACATTTTAGTAGGGCCTGTTCTGGGTAAATTTAAATTAGATATAAGGAAGAAATTTTTAGTTTATATATAGGAATTTATTTTTTTTCTTACAATGATGGGGGTCTTCAATGAGACCAGGTTGCTCACAGCCCCACAACCAGATCTTGAATGCTTCCAGGGAGGGGGCATCTACCACCTCTCTGAGAAATTAGTTCCAGTGTTTTACCCCCGTGGCCCTCCTCTGAACCCTCTCCAACAGTTCTACATCTTTCTTGTATTGGGGGCCCCAGATCTGGACACAGTGCTCCAGATGGGGCCTCATGAGGGCAGAGCAGAGAGGCACAATCACCTCCCTCTCTCTGCTGGCCACCCCTTTTCTAACGGAGCCCAGGATCCCATTCGCCTTGCGAGCTGCAAGAGCACACTGCTGGCTCATGTTAAGTTTCTCATCCACCATGACACCCAGGTCCTTCTCAGCAGGGCTACTCTCAACAAGCTCTTCTCCCAGTCTGTAAATATGTCTGGGATTCTTCCGACCCAAGTGCAGCATAGTACACTTCGCAGTGTTGAACCTTATTAGGTTCACCTGGAGCCACCTTTCCAGCCTGTCAAGATCCCNAGACAGACCCCTGGGGGACACCGCTTGTCACCGGCCTCCACCTGGACATAGACACATTGACCACCATCCTTTGGCTTCAGTCTGTCAACCAGTTTCTTATCCACTGGATGGTCCACCTATCAAATCCACATCCCTCTAATTTAGAGATAAGGATGTGGTGGGGGACTGTGTCAAAGGCCTTGCACAAGTCCAGGTAGATGACATCGGTTGCCTTCCCTTTATCTATTGATGCTGTCACTCCATCGTAGAAAGTCACCAGATTAGTAAGGCACGACCTTCCCTTGGTGAAGCCATGCTGGCTGTCCCAGATCACACGCTCATCCTTCATGTGCTCCAACATGTCATCCAGGAGTATCTGTTCCATGAACTTCCCAGGCACAGAGGTGAGGCTCACTGGCCTGCAAGACAAGAGATGTTTTAAAAAGAAATCTTATGCTATATCTTTCCCTGATGGTTGCTAAAAATCCGAGTTTCAATCATTACTCATATTCCAGTGAGATAGCTATACTGTAAATATCTAGATGAGAAATGCTGCCGATATGACTCTGTTTCTTAAGCACAAGAACTTAAACTTATGATTAAGCCTCTACAGAATACCAAAAATTAAATTTAGGAAACGTTTGGAGTTGTTGACATCATCCTTTTATTTTGCAAAAGAATATAATGCTTAGTACGAAACAGAAGTTCTGTTTTGTGGTAAACATTAGGCAAGGTAGAGTATGAATGAAGTGATAACAAAGGTTTTAGAACCTAATCTTGCTTTGCTGTAAAGAATAGCTTAAACGAAAGCATGAATCTAGGTATGGACAAGCATAAACAAAGTTTTTTTGATTTGACTTTTTTTTTTTAAGTAATTTTCAAATGAAACAAATTAGTGGTTCTTCAAAGGAAAAATACTATTAAACTGTTATCAACGTTCTTCAATTCATTGTTACAGAAAGCATGGAGCTTAGTAAGCTAACATGTAGGAGGGGGCTGTTTCCCATCCAGTGTGACTTAAGATAACTTAAAATAAACTTTTATTTTGTGTTAAATTTATAACACTGCAATTTTCTTTGGCTGTAGAAGAGCTTGCAGTTTACTTTTTCATTTTTCCATCCAATGTGATTTTACTGCAATGAAAACATGAAGTCCAGCACAATGAAGTCCAGATGGAGAAATGGTAGCTGCTTGGCTTTTCTCCCAGTTTGCTAAGAAGATGACAGTTCCCTGGAAAGCACATACTGCTTTTTAAACTATTATCTTTGTCTAATCAATGATCATGTTCTTGAAGGAATTTAATTTATATGAAACTTAGTTTCTTTTAATGCACTAGTGTTTTATGCCATCTCTTTCCTTTATTTATTCCATTGCAAAAATTTTTTTAAAAAGTTTCTACTGAAAGAGCTTTAAATTATATTAGGAGGAGGAAAAGGATAAAGCACAGCTTGACAGAGATAAATTGGGGGTGGAAGAAAGACCTGTAAGTCCTGGTGGACAACAGGTTAACCATGAGCTAGTAATATGCCCTCATGGCCATGAAAACCAATGACATCCTGGGACGTATCAAGAAAAGTGTGGCCAGCATGTGGAAGGAGGTTCTCTTCCCCCTCTACTCTGCACCAGTGAGGCCTCATCTGGAACATCGTGTGAAGTTCTGGGCTCCCCTGCAGGGAGCTACTGGACACAGTACATAAAAGGGCTACAAAAATAATGAGGAAACTAGAACATCTCTCTTACGAAGACAGGCTGAGGGACTTGGGACTTTAAAACCTGGAGAAGACTGATTGGGGATCTTATCAATCCATAAAAATACTTGAGGGTTGGGTGTTAAATCCAGTTGGTGATGGGTCACAAATGGTGCTACTCAGGGCTCAACATGGGGCCAGTTTTCTTTAGTGTCTTTACCATAATCTGGGTGAGGGAATTGAGTTTACAGATGACACTAAATTGGGCAGGAGCCTTTTGAGTCTACAATATGCTGGAGGATAGGAAGGGTCTGCAGAGGGATCTGGACAGGCTGCATCTATACGTCAAGGCCAATTCTGTGAGGTTCAAAAAGACTCTGTGACAGGTTGTGCACTTGTGTCACTACAACCACATACAACACTACAGAATGAGGAATGGCTGGGAAACTGCCTGGCAAAATGAACCTGGAGGTGTTGATCAACAGCTGGCTGAGTATGAGTCAGCAGTGTGCTCAGGTGGCCAAGAAGGCCAACAGCATCCTTGTTTTATCAGGTATACTGTAGCCAACAGGACTAGGGGAGTGATCATACCCCTGTACTTGGCACTGGTGAGGCTGCACCTTGAATACTATGTTTAGTTTGATCTCACTGCAAAAGAGAGATTGATGTGCTGGAGCATGTCCAAAGAAGGGTAACGAAACTGGTGAAGAGTCTAGAGTGCAAGTCTTCATGAGGAGCGGCTGAGGGAACTGGAGCTGTTTAGCTTGGAGAAAATTAGGCTGAGGGGAGACTTTCTTGGTCTTGGTCAGAGTGTTGCTCTTTTCTCCTAAGTAACAAGTGATAGGATGAGAAGAAATGGCATCAAGTTGTGCCAGGGGAGGTTTAGATTGGATATTAGGAAAAAATTTTTCATCAAGAGACATTTTTAACCTTGGAACAGGCTTTCCAGGGAAGTGGTTGAGTCATGATCCCTGGAGGTATTAAAAAAAAGTGTAGATTTTGTGCTTAGAAACATAATTCAAATATGAGCTTTGGAAGAAGGGGCAGGTGTCTTGGGACGACTATAGGAATGTAGTGAGATCATGTAGGAAGAAAGTCAGAAGGGCTAAAGCTGAACTGGAACTCAGACTGGCCAGTCTTTCTATAGGTATATTAACAGTAAAAGGAGGGGCAAGGAGAATCTCTAGCCCTTATTGGATGCAGAGGGAACATTAGTGACAGGGGATGAGGACAAGTCTGAGGTCCTTAATTCCTTCTTTACCTCAGTCTTTAATAGTAAAGATGAATATTCCCTGGCTGGATGGCTGGGCCCAAAGGGTGGTGGTAAATGGAACAAAATCCAGCTGGATGCCAGTCACGAGTGGCGTCCCCCAGGGCTCAGTCCTGGGTCCAGTTTTGTTCAACATCTTTATCAATGACCTTGATGAAGGGATTGAATTCTCCCTCAGTAAGTTTGCAGATGACACTAAACTAGGAGGAAGTGTTGATCTGCCTGAGGGTAGGGAGGCTCTTCAGAGGGATTTGAACAGACTGGACCAATGGGCTGAGACCAATGGGATGAAGTTTAACAAGGCCAAGTGTAGTGTAGAGTGCTGCACATGGAGCATAATGACCCCATGCAGTGCTACAGGCTTGGGGGAGACTGGCTGGAGAGTTGTCAAGCAGAGAAGGACCTGGGGTTGTTGGTTGACTGCTGACTGAATATGAGTCAGCAGTGTACCCAGGTGGCCAGGAAGGCCAATGGCATCCTGGCTTCTATCAGAAATAGTG
>VZTU01015201.1:17303-31451 GCA_013400835.1 Zapornia atra
TTACTCCAAACCCGCACTGCTTCAGCAGCGCCGCTATTAGATAGCACTGTGCTCACATTCCTCTAGCCATTCCCCAACATCTTGCCACTGTAAGACTCCTTCCTTTGGCTGCTTCTCATAACCTTGCAGATCTCCATCCACAATGTCTGTATAAGAAATAAGCAGACACCAGTGTTTTTATCCTCTTAGTTGCACTTCTCACACAGGTATAAGGAGGATGACCAAAGTAGTAGCTCAAGTTGATTCAATGAAATGTAATAATGCTGAATAGATTGATGTAGATGTGGCTTGAGACAATTAATAACTTTAATTTGTGTATTTTAATAATAGATTTGTTTTGGATTTTAGTAGAATATGGCTGTAACCGCGTGGGCTGTTTTGTGAAAGTGGCTACAAAAATTAGCTATAATAGTGCAACAGCCTTGAAGATAAAGGAAGTGAAGATAGGGGAGTCATAAATAATGAGATCGATGACCAATTAAGAGACAGAGTATATCTTGTTTTCAGCTAAAAGGGGTTCCTAACTAGTTTGTGCAGGAATGTGTTTTTGAGCTCAGGAATGTATTTTGGAAACTATGGAGAAAACCATAAAGAGCATGTGCTGAGAGAGAGGAAGACCACTGGAAGACCCCCTGAGTGTCACTGAGCATGCTCTATCTGGGAGGAGTTAATGTAAATGACTTTCTGGAAATAGTTTGCATAACCTTCCCTTTCCTTAGAAATTATAATGAATATATATAGTTCATCTGTATAAATATGAGATTTGGCTTTAAGTAGCTCACACATTCGGAGGAGCGATCCCCTGTGTGCCTACCGCTGCAATAAAGAATACCTGCTTAATAGTCACCAAGGCTATTGAGTTTTGATTCCACCTTTCCAAGGCATCAAAATGACAGATATATCCCTGAATGCTTATCTCTGAGAGATATTCTGCAAATACATTAAGAGAATTTGAGAAGTTATGACTATGCCAGGTGTGCTCAGGGAGCTGGAGAAGTGGAGTACTCTGTTTCATGATGGTGTCATTCAGTCTGGAGCCCTGCTTACAAGTAACAAGAAGTTACCCACTTCCTCCTTATCAATCCAGTGATCTCATATGCTCTCTTGCCTATAATAGTCAGACTGTGGCATTCATTAATGTCCCCGGAGAATAAACAGGTTCACTGGCACATTGAAGGCAGATGATTTACACACTAATGTACCACATAAAAGTTCACTCACCGCTCCCCTGGTGGGATGGGGGAGAGAATCAAAAGGGTAGAAGTAAGAAAAGTCATGACTTGATATAAAAACTGGACAATAGGTAAAGCAAAAGCCACATACACAAGCAAAGCAAGACAAGGAATTCATTCACTGTTTCTCATTGGCAGGCAGGTGTTTTCAACTTCTTAGGTGAAATTCCCTCACTCACCAAAACCTGTACAATACAGACTGTATAGCTCAGACACATCACAAAGCCAAACCATCCCTGAGCTGTACGGCCTGGAGCCATGCTGCTGCTCCCTGACTAGCTCTCTTTCATACTAAGCATGATGTCATCATATGGTATGGAATACTCCTTTGGTTTGTTTGAGTCACCTGATCTGGCTGTATCCCATCCCAGCTTCTGGTAAAAATTAACCCTGTCCGTCTGAATCCAGGACAAAGGCTCAGAAAACATCATATAATACAATCAATAGTTTATATAGACTATAATTAATTTCAGGTTTAAATTTTTCCTCATCATAACTGCAAAACATTAAATATTGATTGTCATATTGTGATCAACTATGTTCACATATTTCTCCTTCTCATATTTTATACCATGAAATGTCAGTTTATCTGAGAAATTAGTACTAGCCTGTAAAAGCAAAAGACATACATTTTATGTATTTATTATATTTCCTTTGTCTCTTTTGAAATTCAGCACTCCTTTTTATATATATATATTTTTTTTTTTTAATATAGATAATATTGATTGTGTGTCCTTTGTGTAAAATTGCTAATGGAAATGTTAAACTAAACCAATTCATAAGAAAATCCTTCAGGGTTAACATCTTCCTCTTTGTTCCAGTATTCCATGTTTTGATTAGACAGCAAGAAAGTCATACAATATATACTTGTCAGGAAGTTATGCAATAATTTTCTTTTGGCAGGCTGCATATTTTTAACAACATTTTCAATTTCTTTCCAGTAATTCAGACTGCTTTTCTTTTCAGTGAATGACTACATGTCATGGCTTTTACATTATTTTGGAAATATATTTTGGTTAACTACATTTTCAGTTTCTAAGATAGCTCTGCATCAAAGGTTATAATCAAGGGAGAGATTATAATCAAGGGAGGAAATGTCTCTCATTTCTAATTTCTTCTGTAGTCAAAAAACCCTAAAACATATATCAGCATCCTGTGGTTTGTAAATCTGTCTCCACACATGTCATTCCATAAAACAAGTTACTGATACGTAAACATACTCACCAAAAAAAATCTGTCATATTTACTATCTGTGTTAAACCCATCAATATCCCTCTATAAGAAAAAAATTTAAAAATCATCTCCTCTCCAAAGCAGTTTTACCAGGGGAGAATATTCCTTTCCTAAAAGATTTATCTGAAAAGGAACAGATAATATCTCTATAGAAGATTTATTTAATTTTGTTTGGTTTGGGGGGAGTTTGTGGTGGTTTGTTGTTTTGTTGGTTTTGGTGTTTTGTTGGCTTTTTTTTTTTTTTGCAGGGGAAGGTGTTTTTTGGGAAATTAGTTAACATCTAAGGATGTTTGCGGAATTGTATATGTGATGAAATTTTTTGCTGTCACCAAAATACTGCTGCATATCTTCCCTTGGTACTTTACATGGACAAGGTTCTAAGAGTTACCTGGTCTAGCATGCACTCTGAGGGAAAATGGATGTGAAAGGAAAATGGTTGAAAGACTGATCTCAAAGCAGTGAAAAAATGTGTGAGGATTTAGAATAGGAAAGCCATGCCTCTAAAGATCTAATGGATGCCCATTTCATGAGAGAAGCAAATGTGTGTGGTAGCAAGCTAGCTACTAGGTAATGAAGAAGAAATCTCCAGATAGATTAGATCAAGTAATAAATGGACCAAGAACAGAACTCTGTGAATGGAGAGCACAAAATGATCACCTTAAAAATTAGACTGTGAAATAATGAACTCTGAAATATTTGCTAGCTTTTTGTGAAGTCAAAAATAAGGAAATATGTAAGTATAAAAGGCTTTTTACTTCTTTACAAAACAGTGTTATATTTTTGAGACAGTTGCCTACAAAGTGAATAATCCTTCTTTAATAAATTAATTTCACTGCAGTATATTTTGTTTATTTTTTTGAGGGTTTCTTGGGTGGAGTTTTATTTGTTCATTTGTTTTTTCTTTTCTTTTGGGATTGGGGCAGGGAGAGAGTGGCATGATGTGAATACTGTCATAGAAGAGATGTCAAGTAGATCAGGGATAATGGTGCTTGGATAGTCTTCCAAAGAAAATACAACCTTCCTTTGATACAAAAGCCATCAGTCCCCTAGTTACGGGTCCTGCAGCCATACTCCAGCAAAAGAGCTCTATCCTTATAGATGGTCTCATCTGTCAGCTCTCTTGAGAAAGACCATTCAAAGTATTCATCCTTTTCTCCACCTAACTGCATCCTCTGATAAATTCTGCTAACACAGCTTTTTGAAAACTAGTCCATCAATCAACTCTATTCTGGATCAGTCTTCTCTTTACTTGCTTCTCAACATTATTTCACCATTGTTAGCTCTTTTCCAGAAGACAGGACACTGAACAGCTGCAGAAGTTACTATGTAAGGATGAAACAGAAAAAAAGTAAGAACTTCCAGAGTAATGCAAATATCGTGTCCGAATTATAAGTAAGTCTCAGGAGTGCCAGAACAATAACACCATGATATTTATATAAGATAAAGAAACATACCTTTCTTGTCAATACAGAAATTTACCAATAGTCTCATTAGTTTCCTATTAGTTGATTCAATATTTATAGTCACTCAAGTTGATAGTTACTCAGGTTACAATGATGCTAACATTTATATTCTCAAGTTCCTAACAATGTTACAGTTTAATCCAATATACACAGTCTTTCTTGAATCTGTCCCATTCCCTTGGCATTACACTTTTTGTTTCACTCAAGAAAGCAGGAGAAAAGTTTAACAGTAAATTATATGCATCATAATTTGTTTTCTAGGTCTATGGCATTGGTGGTAAGCATTTCTT
Source organism: Zapornia atra (assembly GCA_013400835.1). Lineage (NCBI taxonomy): Eukaryota > Metazoa > Chordata > Aves > Gruiformes > Rallidae > Zapornia > Zapornia atra. Next base: position 21,522 of record VZTU01015201.1, read on the forward strand.
TTCCCTCATGCTGGAATCTGCTTGAGGTTATCTTTATGCATTTTCTTAGCATGTTTTACACGTTGGTATTTCATCATTGATAAGAATTTCTACATATCAGGATTTACTCTTTGTGGTTCCTTTTGCACATGCAGGATACTTGTTCGGTGTTCCCTTTGATACCCCTAAAGCCAGTATTCTCCAGCTCCCAAGGTCTCTTTAATGACCAGTAATTGTTCACTTGTAATTTGTTTCTTGCTTGGACCTTCTGTTTTCCTGTTGTGATCATATTTTCAAGATCTCTGCTATCATCCTATGCTTGTCCTGCTCTACACTGCACTGGTGCAGCCTCACCTTGAGTACTGTGTGCAGTTTTGGGCACACTATTGGAGAATGTCCAGAGGAGGGCAACGAGGATGGTGAAGGGTCTGGAGGGGAAGTCTTATGAGGAGGCTGAAGTGCCTTGGTTTGTTCAGCCTGGAGAAAAGGAGATTGAGGGGAGGTCTCATCATGATCTATGGCTTCCTGTGGAGGGGAATGAAGGGGCAGGCACCGCGTATGCTCTCTTTGGTGACCAGTGACAGAACCTGGTGACAGGGAAGGTTTAGGTTGGATATTAGGAAGAGGTTTCTTTACTGAGAGGGTGGTTTGGAACTGGAACAGGTTCCCCAGGGCAGTGGTCACAGCACCAAGCCTGATTGCATTCAAGAAGTGTCTGGATGATGCACTCAGTCCCATGCTCTCACTTGGCTGGCCCTGCGTGGAGCCAGGAGTTGGACTTGATGATCCTTATGCGTCCCTTCCAACTCAGGAGATTCTATGATTGTGTGATTCTATGATACTTTTCAGTGTGAACACACAGTTTTGGTCTCCTTGCTACAGAAGACATTGAGGTGCTGGAAAATGTCTGGAGAAGGGCAATGAGGCTGGTGAGTAGAGTAGAAAATAAATGTTATGAGGAGCATCTGAGGGAACTGGGGTTGTTTAGTCTGGAGAAGAGGACGTTGAGGGGAGAGCTAATTGCTCTCTACAACTGTCTGAAAGGAGGTTGTGGAGAGGCAGGGGCAACCTATTTTTCCCTAGCGATGGATGATAGGACAAGAAGAAATGTCGTCAAGTTGCACCAGGAGAGGTTTAGATTGGGGTGGAGTCTCCATCCCTGGAGGTATTTAAAAAATGGTTAGCTGTTGTCCTGAGGGACATGGTGTAGTAGTGGATGGCAGGTAAGGGTGATGGATGGACTAGATGATCTTAAAGGGTCCCTTCTGTCACAGTTTTGCCCCAGCTGAGAACTGGGCACCATGCAGCTGCTTGTTCTTTAAGTGGTGGGGAGGGGTGTGGGGGCATGGAGGGGTGGGGAATTGAGGAATGGGGGAAAGGGAGGGGGAAGAAAACCCAAGAAACCAAAACCTCACGGGTTGTGATAAGGATAGTTTACTGGGATAGCAGAAAGATAGATGTAATAATAATAACAGGACTTTATAGCAAAATATATGAAACTGGTGATACACAATGCAGTTTATCACCAAACTGGACAACTCAGGCCACACAGCTCAGAGCCATCCCGAAACTGGACCATCCCCAAAAACATGCGTGCTGGAGCTGCCTGCTTCTCCTCCCACCAGCCCCCCTTTTATGCTGAGCATGACGTAATTGGCATGGAATACTGTGTCCCCTCCCTTCTTGTTAGCAGGGCATTATGAACAACTGAAAAGTCCTTGATTGCTTGGCAACAACTAGGAACATCCAAATGCCCAAACTCAGCATTCTATCCACTGCTAGAAAGAAATTAACTGTATCCTAGCCAAAACCAGGACACCTTCCAACCAAGACAATTTTATGATTCTATTCTATAATAAAAACCCAGGTATTGTTACAGAAATGTATCAAAATTATATAGTACATTGCACAGTTGCCCAAAGCTAAACCAAAACTGCAACAGGGTAATAGTTATCTTGTAAGTACCCAGTTATAACAGATAGACATACAATATCCTGGCAGGTCAGTGTAATACCAGACTAAAGAAGCTTTACCAATCCAATCCTACTTTTGAGGCCTTGCAGAATTAATAAAAAGCCCATTATCTTTTAATACCCATGGTGATAACATATTACGGGACAGAGAAAAGTGAGTAGGTAGGTAAGGGAGATGAATCCATTATTGCATTATGATTACAGGCACAGGACATGTATGGCTCTTGCAGTAGGAATTCTAGTTAAATGCTGCAGTAATATTTGCAGTATAAGAGAGAATGTCTTACATCATTCACTCACCAGGACTCCCTTTGACAAATTACATACCAAATAGAAACTGTGCATGTGTCACTAACACTTATTACAAGAGGACGTAGCTACTGTAAAGCAATAAAAGCAGTAACAATGAATTAAGTATTATGGGAATAAGTAGGGCTGCTTAGGTATACCAAGAAATCATGATGGCAGCTGTAGGTATATACTATCCTCAGTTTATCACATTCTGTGTCCCAATACTTCATACTGACTATGTCAAGTTGATCTTGAATCTTTCAGTGTTCTAATTTAGTAGGAATATGCCAGGATTCCTGCTCTGCGTCCATTTTAGTGTATTTCACCAGCTGTTTAAATATGGAAATTGCTTTGAACTTCATGCCAGCCACAAAAAGTAGAAACACTTGTTAGACTGAACACAGATCTGTTTAGTTCATCAAGCTTACTCATAAGTTGCAGTATCATGCCAACTCTGAGCCTTACCCTGATTTAAAGTACAAATACCTCTCCATATTTCTATGACTGAGCTCCAAAAATGGGGTTCTTTCCTATCCCTAATGGAATAGAACAAATCCAAAATTCATTCTTTTAAGATGTTGTACAGTTGCAGGAGGATTATCAGAAAGAAGCCTAAAGCAAGATAGCTGTTAAATCCTGACCATCACTAGTCTTACTACTTAAATGTTACCATGCATTTATCTTCAACAGTATTCTTTTTGAGCAGGCTCTAGGCTAGTGAAGACGCTAATGTTGGGGAGTCTTTTCCAGTTGCACAAAAATAAAGAGCGGGGAAAAAAAAAAGAGACTAAACAGTAGGTTTTATAACTCAAAATGCAAGTATTCAATTGACAATATTTTCAAGGTCTGATTTTCATGAAGTGCTTTAGAAAGGCTTCTGAAAAGTAGACCTGTTATAGAAGTCTCAAATTGCTGAGGATAATCACTTCTACAAGACTGAAATGCACTTAATTGAGAGTCAAGATGCCTGCATTTACCAAACAAGCCCCTGTTTCCCCCAGCCCTCCATTCTCTTTGGGAGGTTTTGTTTGATTTTTTTTTTTGGGGGGGGTGTGGGGGTGTTTTGTTTGTTTTGTTTTGCTTTGTTTTTATCTCCTCTTGACCTTATATTCTGACCAAGGAGAGAGAGTCCCTTTTTGCTCTTTCAGAAAATACATGACATTTTTTCTGCATGTATCTATGCCTTTTTAAAAGCATTGGATATAGTACCCTACATTTAGACTTTTAGTGTTTACAGACCTTTGTCTGGTACTTTACATCTTCAGGCAAGTGCACAGCTTGTTTTATGGACTCTGTCAACTCCAGTTTATTTCATAGCACTTTTGTCTGTCACAGATTGCTTGCAAAAAGCCTGCCTTAGGAATGTATATTTCTGTCACATATGTTTAAATATCCTAAGTGGTCTTCCTTTTATTATAAATTTTGCTGAGGGGAAGTCATATGTGACCAACAAGTTTATTTCTTTTCTTTGCTTGCTGTCAAATATCCTTCCTAAATAAGAAAGATATAATGTCTACTTGCTGCTTATCTTAACCAAATATTTTATTATATATTGTAAGAGGAACCTGACAGTGCTAACAGTATTTATCTGACACATATATCATAGAAAAAAAATAGCTTTTTCTCCTCTTCAAGTATTCTTAGAATAATTACAAGATCTTTTTGGGATTTTGTTATATGAAGAAAAATTTTGCTAAGGTTGTTTACTTGTTATATATTCCTTTCATTCATTACAGCACTTCCTCTTTCATATTTTGCAATGGTTGTTTTATGAATAAAACAGTGCCTAATGGCTAGCTTGTGAGATTGTACTTAAAATCTTCAGCAAAATTTAGCACATCGTAAACAATATCTACTAGTCATAGAAGCATAGCACTCCATAGACATCCTATGAAAATAAGATACTTAGAGGTCTGAGGTTGTTTGTAGTCAATATTTTTTGCAACATTGCATTAATTGCCATAGTCTGTATATTTTGACTGACAATTTCAAATCAATATGAAAGGAAACCAAATAATAAAACTGGAGTTTACATTTTTGCTACCTTTCTTCATAGTTATTTGCCTTATACAACTCTTGTAATTGCTATTTTAAGTTTGGGTTAGGGTTCAGGTTTGATTTTATTTTAATGTTTAAAGGAAATTAGACTGAGTTGCTATTTTCCTAGCTCTTTGCCTACAGCTTATGTCTTTTAATTTGCGAAATTTTAATTTTAAGACAGATTTAATGAGATTTATAACACAGTTTATAGTTCCTAACAACCAGAATAATGGTGGCAAGTTTTCTGTCAAGTAATAAAACCTATGGTCTGTTATTTGATTAGGAGCTTTATTTTTCATGGATCCAAGTGATAGGTGCATTTTTTTTCATTTGTCTGAAAATATGGGTATCAAAGATGAAGGTGTTTGACATTGTTACAATTTAGTAAATTCAGAATTAATAGCATGAGATAAATGAAAGGTTAAGCACTTAATGATTGACTAATTTCAAAAATTTATAAGTAATTTAGTAAAATATGATCAAAACAGAAACTTAATTACAGATTCAAAGATTATGAGATTCACACTAGTTTACAATAAGGTATCCTAAATAAAAATTTATGGATGCATATATTTATAAACCCAAAACATACAGGTACACAGATAGACTAAAATATAAGGGTCCAGTGATATAAACAACCCACACTAGCGAAGACAAGTGTGTATATTTAAACATGTATATAGGGAGGGAGGCGGATGAAGGAAGCTAGTTTATAGTTAAAATTTCCCCTGTCGAGTTTCAGAAAATACTCACAATGCATTGGTATTCCTCAGCAGGCGGCAATTTGGGTTTTTCAGCTTGGAGAAGAGAAGGCCCTGGGGGCATCTTATAGCAGCTTTCCAATACCTGAAAGGTGCCTATAAGAAAGCTGTGGAAGAACAGTTCATGAAAGCATGTAGCAATAGGATGAGGCGTAATGGTTTTAAACTCAAAAAGGGAAGATTTAAGTTGGGATATTAGGAAAAAATTCTTCAATATGAGGATGGTAGATCACTGGAACACATTGCCCAGAGAGGTAATGGAGACCCCATCCCTGGATATAATCAAAAACAAGTTTGATGGGGCTCTGAGCAGCCTGATCTAGTAAAGATGTTCTTGCTTAATGCAAGGGGCTTGGACTTGATGACTTTTTGTGACAGTATGCTTCCTCCACTGCTCCAACCTTTGTCTGACTTTCTAAGGGCTATCTATGCTAATGTGCCCACCTGGACAGAGAGTGTTGCTCAGTGTCCACTGGCACCTTCAGGTGGTATGTAAATATGACTATGAGCCAATCATCTTACTCCATAAATATTGAACCAACCAAGAGCCCTTTGAGCTCTCCCAAGATGACAGTGGGCTGCATGTCAGGATTTCCCCTTGAAAGGGACTCCTCTCAAGGTTGCTCCTCGAGGTTGAGAAAATACTTGCTACAATAGACCCGCAACAGATCCTCAAGAAGTTAATTGGGAATAAGTGTACTAAACTTGGTGATCTTAGCTCAGAAGTGTAAAGGATTGATTGTGCATATATAAACCTTTAGACATAAGCCATTGACCAAGTCTGGGACTAAGACTGGATCCAGACGCACCTAGGCTCCTCTCTGAGAAGGAGTTTAGAAAGCAAGGGGGTCCTTTCTGAACCTCGTGACTCAACGGGAGGTTCTCCCTGACAGCTTCACCTGACCTTGTTCTCTATTCACTAAATAATCAAGATTACCTTACCATCAAACCTTAATCACTGTCATATTTATTATCAAACACAGTTACACCCTTTGTTTCATATCAATAAACATATTGTTGCCTCTCTCTTAAGAGTGAAGTGCATCCATCCCCCTTATCTTTCCATCTGCCACACTTTTAAAGGTCCCTTCCAACCGGACCATTGATGATTCTGTGATAGCTGACACTTGAGGGGACTGACTTCATCTTCATGTTCTGTCAGCAGACAGTTCTTGAGAAGTTTGTGTGCGAGAGGTGTCCCAGCTCAGGGTAGGTGCCGGTCACAGCCCACTGCAATATAGGAGAGCTCAAAAGGTCTCAATATTTATAGGGTCTGCGATAATTGACTTTTGTCAGGTACTTATCCACTTTGACCCAGCTCAGATGATTAAATATTCTGTGTTTTTTCACCAGTTTCTCAGACACAGAACTTTCTAGATATTGAAGTTCTGGCATAACTCCTCAGTGGGCCGTTATCCAGGTCCAGGTGTACAAGGCTGTTAAGAGGAGGTTTGTCATTGTTGTTCCCAAGTGATAGGGAAAGCAAGAGCCAGGCACGTTAAAGGGGTGCCCTAACACTCTGCTCTGCTGCCTTTTGCAACCCACACCCAACTCATCCTAGGTTTTCATGTGACCTGGGAAAGGAAGGGGAAAAATCAAGAGTGGCTCATGGTGAAGGAAAGTGTGTGTGGCAGGGTGTTTCACCAACACAGAAGTTTCTATTAACTAGGAGGAGTGAACTATCTCAGAGAGTTAGAAATTAAAAGGAAATATGTTAATAAATATTTTCAGTTTGACCTGCTTTTGATTCAGTCCTATCTGTACCTTTTTATTTTTCTCTACTACAAGCTCTTGACACCAGTTTTTGTCTGCTCAGATTTTTGAGGGAATATTCTTCCTACCTGTCTAGCACATTTGCTCTTTATTAGTTGACCACCTTTGTTTTTTCAGGCAGAGAAAGGAAGTAACATCTGAGATTTTCTATTAAAGCCAGTCTCAGAAATGTCTGTGGGAATGCTAATATCAGGAAACTATCAGTGAGACGTGTTGCTGGACAAACTTAAATGAATGAAATTTGATTGAAGTATTAAGATTTAAAAACAGGAGTTTGTCCTTCAAAGTTTCAGACCAGTTGATGTGGATGCCAATCTCATTGTTGGCTAGCAATGCAAATCCGTTAATGGAACAAAGGTCTCATATGCTGTGTCAGTGTTGGAAAGGGAAGCATTATACCAGGTCTGTAGGCTCAATACAAAGATTTGAAAATCTGGGTTAATTCTGACCTAGATTATAATGGATACTTCCACATTGCTTAATGCTTCTACTACAAGAAATAAGTCCCAACCCCTAAACTAAGGCTGTAAAGTGTTTGTGGTTCACACATCTTAGTATGAGCCATTTCCAGAGTTGATTGAGTCTTACATGTCTGGCAGGTCTCAGATATAACTAAAATTTCAGGGGGCACTTCAATTCTGTGTTTCTGAGTTAAAATGAAGGATAAAGCATGCTCCAGTGAGATACTTAGGATACACGTCCAACGTGTGACAGAATGTCAGAAAAGCTCTAGAAGTGTTCAAAAGTGCAATATCAGACAGACTACTGTTAGTTCACTAAGTAGAGCAGAGGGACATAAATGTGGTGCATGCTCACCTTTAAACATTATTGGAAGGGTACCTGGAGTCAACTATCCCCAGAAACAAGCAATTCCATTTTGTTTTGGAGAAGATTGATTTCCTTCCCAGAAAGGAAATGCACAGTGGTATGCAATGCAGATAATCCAGAGATTGAGACCTGTCAGTGAGCTAGAAAACTCAATAATTTCACAGTGCAGATATTTTCTCAATTTGCTAGGGAGCACAGCAAAGCAAATGGCAAATGAAATCGTCTTGTTCTATGAAATTGTTACTGTTAGAAAAAAAAAAACACAAAAAACCAAAACTAATGCATGCTAAATGAGAAGAATTTCTTCAGATTTTCAGTCTCCATAGCTATATCCAGAGAGTAGTAGTATAATTTTGTCATTGCATAGATGCAGAGCCTATCTGTTCCCAATAATGTCAAATGTACAGTAGGAAAACCTGGAAAACTGAAAGGCATGATAAACTTGAAGAAAATATTTTGTTTAGGACCATTTAGATTACTGTATTAACATAGAATAGCCCGGAGGAATGTATTCACAGGTAAAATAAAATACCTCCTTCCACAGAAATTTAAAAAAAAAAAAAAAAAATCCACCTGTATTTGTCACATTTGCAATTGTCATACATAGCACATCCAGAAACCTAGGGAATCTGGTTTGTATCAGACATTTCTTGTCTGATTCTTGTCCATAATTCTCCATGCTTCCTTGGTCAGCATGTCTTTGACTTTCCCTGGAATTAGAATTTACTAGTTGTGAACTTTGTGTATTACTACTATTGAAGATGAGCTGTTTAAACCCATTTGCAAAGACATGAATGAACTGGATTGCACTCTACAGTAATGATTATTTGTACTTCAGTAATAACTTGTCCTTCAGCACCTTGATGTGTATAAGTATTAATGAAGTCACACAGAATCATTCCTACTGCAAGAACTGTTACTCTGCATAATACAAATGGTTCGGTATGACTCAGAAAATTTCTATTTGAAGTTCATCATAAAATCAGTTTATTATAAGCATGTAAGTAAAATACAGTAATACAGTAATACAGAGTGTATAGTAAAGACACTCAGAGAAAATTATTATCTAATGTAGATTTTTTCCACAGATTGTTAATAGCATGCTCATTCCATTTCTCTGTGATGTCTATCTTCATGATTTATACAGTATTGACTATGTATAGCTGACAATTGTTGACATTCTAAGAACAAGGCTATTGAAAAAATAAAACTCAAATTTCTCCATCAATCTTGTAGCTTCAGTGAGAGGCATATGTGAAGGAAAGACAAGTGATTCACTTTGGCAAACACAGAAAAAAAAAAAAAAAAAAAAAAAGGCAAAAATGGGAATGTTACCTGTATTTATNGTAATGTGATCTGTATCTTAATGTTTATCACATCTTCTGTGATTTGCTGAAAGAACCAAAGGGACCTCAGAGTATCCTGAAATAAAAAAGTATGTGACCTCTCAATTTCCATTTCTCATTCCACGTTTTGCCTGAAGCCCATGTGGATGGAAAGGATACATAAAAGATGCATAAAAAATCATGAACTATTTTTTAAATTAAGGAAAACTGAAATGCTTTGGTATCAACCACCAGAAAATTCAAAACCCATATAAATATTAACCCTGTTATGCTTATGTATTTTCTCCAATATATAACCTTCAGGACAAAATAAAGATAAAATAAAAATTGAAAAATTACAATACCTTTTTTTTTTTAAATTTTGTGGAGTTTTTAATTATCTTAGAAAGGTATACTTATCATCTAGGTAATGACTTTAATAGACTAAAATAGGATATAAATAATTTTAAACCAAATTTATAAAGCCATATGGCACACATAGCTTCTTTAAAATTATTTGATTAATCATCGTATTTCAGCATAGAGTACCATGATGAACTCCCCATTGCCTGACACTGGTGTTGTCAGGTGGAAGAATGAGCTAAGTTCTGTTACTGATACTCAGATAGCAGTTATCTGATGTCATGAAGGAACCTTCTACGTTTCAGTTTGTGCCCACTGGGCACCACTGAAAAGAGCCTGGCTCCATCCTCTTTACACCCTCCCTTCAGGTCTTTGCGTATTTGAATATGTTCCCCTCAAATCTTCTTTTCTCTAGGCTGAACAGTCCTAGATGTTTACTCCAGTGGTGATGGTCTGTCTTTTACATCTGTGTTCACATCACTTCTGTTAATTTGTTAAAACAAAAGGAGGAGGGAAGAGGACAACAACCAGGTATAACGGCTGGAAGACATGTCCAGCCAAACACTAAGGAGCAGTTAAAGACAGGCATGTCTAGCA